>PVIJ01003503.1:0-133984 GCA_004024925.1 Scalopus aquaticus
GGGTGAATTGGTGGTGGGCTACCCAAGGGGAATGCAAAATGTAAAAGACATAAATAACAATAAAAATACATATTATAAAAAAAAAAGAAAGGCAAGGAGGGGAATATAATCGGAAATAAGGACAAAGGCAACATTAATTACATGTAAAATATTTTTCACCTCTGTGATATAATAAAAAGACATTTAGTCTTTGAAAAAAAAATAAAAAATAAAGTTTATGCTGAGCAAAAAAAAAAAAAAAAACAAAAAGTTCTGTGAGGCCTTCTTCGCCTTGCAGTGCGATGACAGCCAACCAGGAAAACTACTCCAGGTCTGCTGTTGGGTTCTTGGGCACTGGGGGGGGGGGGTGCAGAGGACCGTGCTTGTGTAAAGGGCTTCTCAACTAGGGGGAATTTGGTCCATCAGGGCACATATGACAATATCTAGAGACCTCTTTGATGGCCACAACTGAAGGCAGGTAGTGCGACCAGAACTTAGTGGGTGGAGGCTAGGGGTGCTGCCAGACGTCCCACAATGAACAAAAGAACTAACCCCACCCTCAACTCACAACACACAGCTACACAGCAAAGAATGACTTAGTCCCAAAAGGCAACAGTGCCGAGGCTAAGGGACTTACTTTATGGCTAAAACTGTTCTGGTCAAAGTAACTGTAAAACATCAGAATGAAGCATCGGACTAGGACTTCCTGTGATTTCAACTTTTGTTGCCTTCTTTCTTCACATTCACACACACAGCATTTACAGGAGGATATTACCCTTAGAGGCGATAAGATTTCTTCTCCCTATCAGATGAGACAAGCAGAAAAGAGACCAGAAAGAAACAACAGATCCATGTTTGGGAAAGTATGGTTTTCAGGACCACGGGTGCCCTAATCCCTTGGGGTGGAATTAAAAAGAAGGGGGATTGTGAGGACCTCCCCCCAGACACACTGAATCTCAATCTCTTGGAGCTCCACTCAAGACTGACTTTTTGAGTAAGATCCCTGGATTGTTATCACATAGAGCACAGTCTGAGAACTGCTACTGCACTGGTGGTTAAGACGCAGGAACTGGGGCTTACAAAGGCCAAGTGACCCGTCCAAGGTCACACAGCCAGCCTGAGACAATGTTAGAACCCATCCCCAGTTCTGAACTTAATGTTAACAGAGGGCGGGAAATTTCCCTCAGCGTATGACTAACAGGCGAGGCGAGGCGAGGCTCCATCTGAAGTTATGAAGAAGACACGAGCATCACACTTGGCCCAGCTCAGCAAGCCCAAAGCCTGCTAAGTATCTTGCTACATTTTCTTGTGGTTTTGTCAAGTTTTCTCCCCACTGTCTTCATGACTAAGGGTAAAAAAGAAAGCTACATACGACTTCTTTCAAAACTCTTAGGATGACTGATCTGCATTAAATTTTATTTTTCAAAACCATGGAATTCCTTTTCTCACATTAAGCTGTCAGGAAGTGTCAAATGTGTATAAATTATACAAATTATCAGTCCTTTTAGACTTTCCAAAGGGAAAATCCCGTCAGAGCCTATTGAAAAACCTTCCTACCTTGAAAATAATTCTTTGTGTCACATCTTGGAAAAAAAAGATCTATCACTAGCTCCATAATGTTGATGGGAAAGTCTGAGATTTGGAATAAAAGAATGCTGTTTTCTACATCATAACAGACAATGTGACAACTTTGAGGCTATCGTTTGCCTTTCTGTGAGTTCCATTTTTGCAGTGGAATGGCTGAAGGAACAAAGAAAATTCGGTCTGCGAAAGGTCAGGAAAGACATGGAGACAACGCTGAGTGACCGGAAGGACGTCACGCGTCCGAAGGGAGAGCCTGGTCAGCTCTCTCCAGAAGGCTGGGAAGGAAAGAGTGGGAGTTATGAAGACTCAGATTTTGACTCACGTAAGGAAGAACTCTTTACATTTGACTTGGCAATTCCACTGCTAGGTAACAAGGAGAAATGGTAACATACAACCGCACAAAAACTCATATGCAAATGTCCACAGCAGCATCCTTTACAATAGCCAAAATGTGGAAACAACTCAGATGTCCGTCGATGACTGAAGAGAGAAAGCAACTGTGGCCTACCCATACAGTGGAAGATTATTTGACCATAAACAATGAATGATAAAACATGAGTGAAACTTGCAGGAAGCCAGTCACACAAGATCACACATTCCAGGATTCCTTTTCTAGAAAATATCCAGAATAGGCAAAGCCATAGAGATCAAAGGGAGATCCATAGCTGTTAAAGGCTGGGGAGATGAGGGGTTGGGGAGTTGCAGAGGTGCTGGCTAGAGGGTCCAGGGTGTCTTTTCAGAGTGATGAAAATGTTCTAAAATCAATCGTGGGGATATCTGCACAAAACTGAATACACTAAAAATCACTCATTGTGGGGGGATTGTATGAAACGTGAATTGAATCTCTATAACGCTATTAGAAGGAAAGGAGGAAGAAAAGACGGAAGGGGAGAGAGAAGGAAGGGGAAAAAAGGGAAGGAGGACGGAAGAAAGGGATGAAGGGAAGGAGGGAGGGAAGGAGGAAGGAAGAGCTCTTCCCTGACAACAACGCGAATGGCTCAAGGCTACAGGCTGGCTTTTATTCACTGGTTCAGCCCGCGTGTTCCTCCATCAGGTCTGTCCATGTTAACCGAAGGCAAAGTCTTGCGCTCTTTCTCCCCCTTGATGAAACAGTTGCTCCTTGCCTTGGGTAGCGCTCCCCAGACAGACACTAAGATAAGGATTCATGTGCAAGTGATTTACTAAGGAAGGTTCCCAGGAGAAACTGGTAGGGGTGAGCACAGCAGGGGAGGGGCGGGAAGGAAGCCAAGTTCCAGCGTGGTGATTTCTGGCCCCTTCCCAGTCTCAACCCCCCCACACACCCCGGGGAGCTCTGGATGTAAATTCCTTCTCAGAGTCCTCCCACCTCAAGCCAAAGGAGCTGAGCTTTGAGATTCTCACCCCCACCGGCCACGGGTGATAGGGTACCCCAGGGTGATGTCAACTCCCAGGCACTTCCTGCTCTTCGTGGGTACAGGGAAACTGCTTGGGAAGTCCTCTGAAGAAGTTCACAGATGGTGGTGGTTAGAAGCAAACCACATGGAAGCTGGGGGCTGGGACAGGCCCACGAACTGGAACAAGGTTCGAGGTCTCCCAGGCAGAGCCCAGTGGCAAGTGCCCACCACACTTTCTGGTTGAAAAGCGACTAAGCAGAGAAAGCGGCGAGCAACTGAGTACCCTACGTGCAGATTCCCGAGCTGGGAGACGTCTGCAGCTGCCACGGGCCCCGACTTGACGCTGCTCGAGAAACGCGTCCCCGTGCCGCTGCGCCCACCTTCACGTCACACACCCCACTTCCTGAAGCGGCCAATGTGCCCACAAGCCCCACAGGGCACGTCTCAGCAGCCCCGACTGTCATTTAGCCGCCTAACTTCAAGGTGAGGTCGATCCCAAAAGAGGCGGCGATGCCTCGGTGACTCTGTCCGCAATTCCTCTCCTTGCCCTGGATTATCACAAATAGCTCTGAGACGCTGATTCACGGCCTCACAGGTAAACGTGCTGCCTCGTCGGTTATTCTATGACACCCTTTGACGACCACCGTCCCTGTGGGGATTGCAGCGTCTGTGTCTGCAGCTAGCGAGCCGTCAGCTAGAACCGGGCCGCACACGGCGCCGCCTCGCGCTTTGCCAGCGTCACACGAGCACTCACCTGGCAGCGCCACGCGGCCCTTGCCCACAAAACTGCCTTTCCTGCCAAAGGACCCACAACATTTCTGAACAGCTTCAATTTTGCAAAAGCGTTTCCCTCTCGCTTTCTTTTCTGTTAATTTTTACTGACACTTTCTTCTCCCACTTTCTCTGAGGTTATCACGCGAGACAGGGTTAAAAGCAAAACTCAGCACCGAGCAGAAGTACAGTGAATTTTCACTAGACTGGAAAACAAGAGGGAAGAAAAGGCAGAAACAAAAAGAACTCCCAGAACCTCTTAACGCATATTTTGGCGGTGAGGAGAGAAGCACAGGGCCCTCCTCCAGAGCGCAGCTTCGTTTGTATCTACGAAAGGGCACAAGTTGAAATTCCATAAATAGAGGAGCTTCTGTGCCACTTTCTATTGCTAATATTTTCTTTTCCTCTGACGTCTGTCCCCAGCATTTCAATTCACGGCGAACGCTTAATAAATGCATGGTGGTTGGTGTTAGAAAGAGCCACAGGGGCACAGGGCATTCTAGAAAAATCCAGGAAAATGCCGAAGGTGAAAAACCATCCTTCAATTTATTTTCAAAAGCCTGAGGAAGAAACTCTGCCTCACTTCAACCAGGAGTCTCTAAAAGGACAGGCTGGAGGGAGCCCAGGTCCAGGTCAGTGAGAGTGATTTTTACATTTCTAGATGGCCGGGAACAACATCACAGGTCGACTGCTCTTTGTGCCATGTGCAAATGACGTGAACTTCAAAGGTCAGCATCTGGGAATAGCCTGGCCCGGGCACGGGCGCGCCCATTCCGAGGCCGGCTCGTCTGTGGCTACTTTCGACAGAGGCCGCAGGCCCGCAGAGCCTAATGTGGCTGGTCCTGTTCTGACTCAGATGCTACTGACTGGCCATGCCTTGACGGAACGGAACGATGTCAGCTTCGGGGGGGCAGCTTCGACTAGACCTGAGCTTCCCCCCCACTTCCCAGCCCCACGCGCCCCTCTCCTGCCGCTGACGACCGCTCCGCTCTTCACTGAGGCTCAGTTCTCTTTGCTGTGCTTTGCCAGTTTGTTTTCTTGGCTTATTTCTACCCACACGCGTGCAACCACCGATAGTTGTCTCTCCCTTTCTGACTTATTTCACAGAGCAGGGTCCCCTAGGGACCCATCCCTAAGGTCCCAAAAGGCACGGTTTTGTGTTTTCTAATAGCTGAGTAGCATTCCGCTGAGTATACAGACCATGCTTTCTGATCCATTCGTCTGTCGATGGGAACTTGGGCGGACTCCACATCTGGGCCACTGTGGATAACCCCGCTCAGAACACAGGGGTGCAAACACACATCTGGTCATTTACAGAAAATGTTCACTGCTCCAGACTTGGGAAACTGAAATAGCACTTGATTTCGTTTGATTTTTTTCTACTTTTGGTTTTGATCTTCTCCCTTCTGGAGTTTTACAAGTCCAGAGGAAAAGATATACCTCCCGTATCTTCGTTTCTACTAACATCTCGTTTCTCTTCTGTCACTGACAGCCTTGAAAGAGACAGACAACTAACAGGAGATAAAACCGCCTTCCAAGCTGGGTTCTGCTGCTCCACACATCGGAGCTTTTAGACATCTCTCAGATAAACGTCCATGGGGTAGTTTTGTCTGTGGAAGATAGCCCACCCCCTTTTCTTCAAAAGCAAAAACAAATGTTCCCCTGTTGCATTTGCATTCACGCTTCTCGAATCACCACCTAGCATTCCTTTGCACTGATTGGTGCTCCAAAGTGTCTTTGAACCTGAAGCTTCTCCTGTGCCCTCACCTTGCAAATTCTACTTGCTTTCAGACACACGCTGTTACTTGGTACCCCTTTCTCCAAACTTGGACTGGGTGTGCACCCATCTGCACTGGATTCAATTACAGGGCAAGCCACGTGCTCTGAGGCCAGAAAAGTAAAAGATTCAAAAACATCCAAGTCTATATTTAGCCTTTGGAGTCCAGTAATTTCTTGTCTTCAAAACGCACTCAAAGGAAGTGAACTCAAACTGCTATTTATTTTTTTGGCATTACCTTTTCAATCGGCTGTGACTTCTAGGTCATGCCACACATATAGACAAACGTGCATTCTACAATTTTCAGACGTTACGATTTAGAGGTATTCAGAAATCCAACCCATTTTCTGCAACCAGCACGATGCCTACAGCATCCTCTTCACATTCTGAACATTCCAGAGTGCAGCCATCCACCTCCGTGGCTTCTTGCTGGGGGGAGATGCCCTCTGAAATTCTAGGTCACACATTGCACACGAGACCTTGGTTTTCAAGACGTAAAGTCCCTCCACCTGTAACGCCCTTCTTCCCTCATCACATCCACCACAGCCCCCCACCCCCTCCCTTCTCCTTGCCTATGTAACTCCCACCAGCCTCTCTGACCCAACCCCCCCCCCCCAACCACCAGCAGGAGGCTCCGCTAACCTTCTGGTCGAGCCTGGGTAGGGTAACTGTTTCTTCCTGAAACACTTCTCAAAAACAGGGGCTGTCGCAGTGTTCTTTGCACCCTGGAGCCCGATTATGAGCCGCTTATATAGCAACCACTAGAGTTATTTGTTGAACATGATTATTAACTGATTCCAGGCAGCACTTGATGTTACAGCACCAAAAAGTCTAGAAACAATCTGAACTGGAATCAACTCCTAGGAGGGAAAAGGACAGAGCAGGGACTACTTGCCTAATGAGGAGCCTCCCTCAAAAGGGCAATAACCCAAACATGGGGCCGGCTGCAGCTCCAAGGCCGTCACTCTGCCTTCTGCTGCCAGATCTTAATTGCCACAAAAACGCGAGGCGCGCAATTTTCTGTGCTTTCTCCTAAACTAATATTGGACATTTTTCAAAAAACATTGTCCTCTCAGGTGCTAAAGCAGACCTGGGAGGCAGTATTGAGATAATCTAAATCTTCTGAAATTTTTATATATGGTCAACTCTAGTTCCTTCTCTTATTGCCAGTTGTTCTCCTTTGGAGGATGGTCTATTTTTTTTTAAATCCCATGAGCATCTTATACATATGTACACAAGTACAGCCATGCACATAGTAATGCTTATCCACACGCATACAATCTCAAATCTTGGTAAGGCACATACAAATGGCATTATATTTTCAAACTAAAGACCTTGGATAACTGACTGAATTATTTTTTAAGAGTACATTTTATGTCTATACCCAAACTTTGGGATGGAATATCCCATATATACATAGTGGCTTTTTCACAAAAGTATATCAATTACCCTAATGCTTGGATTATTGCATCCCTTTTATTCATTTTTAGCATTTAACTTTTTTTCTTTTCTTGAGCAAATTTAACTCAATGTATCAGCCAAAAATTTGGGGAGTTTCCAAAAAAGGCCTGGCTGTTTCTTCTAACCTTCTCCTTTAAAACCTGTGCCAATGCCTGACTTCGCAGATTAATACTTTAATTCTCTTGTAAAGTCAAAAATTGATGTTTTCGAGGCATGCATATGTCTTAAGCAGCCTAGCACACAAGAGCGGGCAGTCAGCCAAAATTCAAGAGTGCAATTGAGGCAGACAGCACTCAGCATACAAACAGCCCTGGGACTCCAGCGCCTCTTTACAACTTCATGAAGTTAAGACTAAACAGAAATGAAGAAAAAAAAAAGCATCTTCCAAATTGTCTTCTTAGGATCCATAAATTCGTCCTTCAGCTGTCCTCGCAGCCCTCACCTTCTCCTTGGGTGAGAAAGCCCAGGGGCAGGGGGTGCACTCACTGGGTGAAGCCAGTGCAGCTGAGAGACGGCCAGCCCCTCTCACCAGGGGGTACTCACAGCTGAGACCACCCCTAGACCTGGACGGCCACATGACCTGAGTGGAAGTCATCTCATGCAAACAGCTGCAGACAGAAGAGACACTCCATTCTCACTCCATGAGACTGCAATGCCAGGTCGGCCTTTGGGGTAGCTGACTGTTTTCCTTTGCTATTACGGAGACAGTCTGCCAGCCTGGGGTTATTAACAGGCAGTGCCAATTATGCACATTCTAGCACATGCGTCTTACTGAACACAGGTAGGCATTTCTGTTGGGTATCTATCTCGGAGTAAAACTGATCAGTGTGACTTTGATTTTTAAACATTAGCAGAAAGTGGAGTTGTATGCCAGAACTTGTTAATTGTCGATCCTATATCTAGTCTCCTATTATTTATTAGCACCCCGACGATGGAGGAAGTGCCATAATATCTGGATGAAAAATTTAAAGCTAGGTGGAAGACGTCTAGGAAGTCTAGGAAATTGTTCAAGAGAAGCTGTCTCAGCAAAAATACCCCTATGTGCTCCCCTCTTCCTTATTCTTTTTGTCTAAGACACGGGCATGATGGCCGGTGAGAAAGCAGCCATCTTGTGATTATGAGGCAACCTAGAATATGAAACAGTGAGAAACCCCAAATCAGAGAGAGCCAGAGGTCCTTGGGACATTGTGGAGCTGCTCTACCCATTCAAGTCTTTCACTTGTTTCATGTGCAAGAAAAATGCCCACCGACCTTGTTTAAGGCATCTTGTTTCCTGTCTCTTACTGGCAGTCAGGTGTAATTCTTAATGCAGAAAAGAAAACTCCCATCCTATCTCTTCATATTTTTATCCCTCCTAACTCATCCATCATCATCAAACCCTTGAGCAAGTACTTTCTCATCTCCTCATGTTTTCCCTGTTTCTGTTCTGTTTCCTCCCCTTGTTCATACACATTTTGTCAGAGAAGAAATAGCCCCTATTTCTTTGTATCCACAATACCTAAAAGTAAGTGCATCGTGAGAAGCAGGAGCTCCAAAGGTAGCTCTTTGTGATGATAATGCCTATGCTAAGGATAGCAAAGAATATCTTTCTGGCCTGCTTTTGATCAGAAGGACAGTTTCAAAAGTCACCTTCGGGGTCTATAGGCCAGAGCAGGGCTGGGTAGTCTCTTCCTAGGCATACAGTTCTGTAAAAGTAGTGCTCGAACTTCAGGCAACTCAAAATTACACTCTTCGGAGCACTGGAGCACTCTACTATGAGAACTGCTTCTGACATTTCGAGTGTATTTAAGCTGGCATTCAGGTGATCCCAGAAAGTTCTCTTTCACCAGGGCAGGTCGGGGCTGCCATGTTCTGATCACTGTCCTTAAGGTGTCAACAGAGCCGCGCTCACAGCCCTCCCCAAACACCACACTCCATGACGCTGCTCTGTCTATTTAGAAGGGATGTCGGCCTGTATCGTGAAATGTGCTATCCAGAGCATAAAACAATTCAACAAGTTAAAAACACTTCCATCACACTCACTGTACTGAGTTTCCCTTCAATTCTCTGTCCTTACAAGGGACTATTATTTTGGGCCAAAGACCATCTGGAGGAGCCCATGCTTTCAAAGGAAGGCGGCTAGCCTGAGAATCCCAGGGAAACACAGCGCATTTGCCAACTTCTATTTCACAGCCAGGATGGAAGAGCGACAAGACCCAGCAAATACCTAAAAAGCGACTGAAACACAGTAGAAGACACGACCTTCCTTAAGGTGCTATAGACAATACTCCTGACAAGCTTTGGCCGGGTGTACCCAAGAGGCACCCATGACAGCGTGACAAGGAGATTGGGACGAGTAATCGTTAGTGGGGGAAGCCACCTGGCCTAGTGGCTTTTTCTGTCAGGGGCCTGCCTGTTGGCCCTCCAGACCTAGGGGATATTCTCTGAGTTATGAGGAGACAATGGTTCGAAGGGGCTGACAAAAAGAGGATGAGGAAGAAGGGCAGCTGTGTGTCCATTTCAACTAGGTTCTATGAACTTCTATCGCTTCAGAAATCAAGCTGAGCTGGTATAAGCTGCAGGTACCAAATTAAAGCTGACCCTTCCAACGGAGCCATCTCACGCATCTCTGGGCCTGCGTTACGCGTGAAACGTGTTCATGTTTTCAGGTGGGAGGCCAATTCAGGCTCTGAGTTAGAACACCTATCACTACCAGTAGATTTTCTGGTGTGTTTTTATAAGCAAAGGTACGTGTGAGAAAACACATTGTCCAGATGTCCACTCAAGGCCTTAACAAGCAGCCTGTTCTACATTTGACAGGGTTTGCTGAAGGAGGAAAAAATGTTTCCCTGTTCTTAAGACTAGAGGAACAATTGCTTTTTCAAACCACCTCTGATTTCTTCAACTCTCTTCTATTATAGCGAAGTCTGTTCTAAACTCACTCTCTGCTGCCTGAAGAATTGCAAAGCACTCTTCCAAGCAGAAGCCCGATCCTAGTAATACTGTGATTGTAAAAAGCCAACATAAAAGCCATTATAAAATCAGTAGCAACTCCTTCTTACTTCAAATTCTAGAGTCTGTTTCTGCTGGGAGAAGAACATTCTCTTGAAAGCACCATTCTTCTCCCTATTGTCTGAGCTCACTTCGCCTGGTTGGGCCAAACCTGAAGTTGTGAGGAGTTAAGGCTCCACACTCAAGCAAGCCGTTCACCTGCATACAAGACAGCTAAACTTCCAGCCTCCTGAGACAGAACAGACAAAAGTTAAAGGCCTTGGTGGAATAGAAAAGCCTCTTACTCTGCAGGAGCCCTTACAACTCTTCCCCATGCTCTAAGGTCACGATGCAGCCAGTACAAGGGGGCCAGACCATTTTCACCCCAACTCGGACACTAGGGTGTTACACCTGGGCAACAGACAGAGCCCTACGGCCACAGACAAAACCAGACTGTGAACAAACTCCTCATGGAGCCCCTTCCCTCCACCACTCATGGCCAGGGAGGCGTCAAACGTGCAGAGAGGAGCCTAGAGTCCTGTGGGCACGTGGCCAGCGCTTTCTAGAACATCAGTTAGATGAGCCCAAAGGCAAGGCTGCGCGACAGCCAAGGACAGCAGTGGTATTCAAGCAGGGGAGTGTGCCCGCGGGACGTGGGGCAATGTCAGGAGATGCCGGGCTGTCGTAACTGGGGGTGGGTAGGCTGGGAGAGGGGGGACTGCTACTGCAGTCTCATGGTGGAGACTGCGGATGAGGCTAACCATCCTACAATGTCTACTTCGCCCCCCACCAGTCACAAGGAATCACCTGGCCCCAAATATCAACAGCTGCTGAGGTTAAGAAATCCTGAGCTGGAGCCAGAGGAAGCTAGAGCGATACCGAAGAGGGGGCGGGCCCACTCCAAGGCACGCTGGCCCGGAATCTAGAACAGGACCTGCTGCGCTCCGTGAATGGTGCAGAAGGAGGCCCAGTCACCAGTCACACGGGTCACCTTTCCATCAAGCCTCGCTCAGGATCTGCAGTTGGTGTCACATCTTTGGTAGTGTATAGATTCGAGGAGCGGTTCTGAGTAAACTCTCTACCTCATTTCTTCCATCCAGAGCCTGATCATTCTTGAAGATTGCTTTTTATTTTGGCTCTATACTCTGCAGTGGAAGGATCCTTTCAGATGTCATTCCCGGAAGTTGCCTCAAGGGATCATTCGCATGAGAATTTCCATGTCTACAGCGAGAAAAGCAGATCATGCTTTCCAGTATCTTCTTTCAGAATGGGGCCTGAAGAAGGCCCATCCCATCTGGGCAGGCTCCAAATGATTCGGGAATCGTGCTTTAAAGCGAAAACCATGGTAACGAGCAATGCTACCTGGCACCCATTTTCCCATGACAATAGGGCGAACACGGATGGAAGGAGGGTTTTTCCTCCTAAGCTGCCTTTTACTTATTCTTTTGATGCTCCCCTCAGATCAGTTCTCCAGGTGACTGACACTGAGGGCTTTTCATTTGGTGTGGGGGTGTTTTTAAATGATGGAGATAAGCTAATATCTATTCCATAGCCTATAGTTGAGCCAAATAGTTCCAAGATCCCCGTAAAAGAGCCCTTATATTAAGGAAATTGGCAACGGCCAAGTTAGACTTCCAGAAGGAAAGCATGCAAAAGGAACGAAGACATCTCTCTCCACGCCCAAGCCCTCCCCCTCAACTGCAATGGCTTTTCAGCCACCGCCAGAGTTCCCTCTGAGCTTTCCCTTCCTCTAGTCATTACATTACTCTCTCTGCTGCTCTCCCTGGCTTCAGGCTCCCTCCCCCACTTCCCAAAGCCCAATCCATACATCCACAGCTCCACTTCCGGAACTGTCTTTCTGAAATGTCCCTAGCAGTGGAGACAAAGACCCAGGCAGCTACCATGTTGCCTGTGAGCTCTTGGAAGTCGCCATGTCACTCTGATGCTCCTGCGCCTGCATGCCCGCTCCTCGCTCCTGCCTGGGAACGTTCTCCTTGGGCTTCCCTGCTGAGCTCGTCACACTTGTGGGGAGCTCTCACTGACATCCACAGGTCAAAGTGACGCCTCCTTGGGCTGCCCCTGCACATGCTTTCCTTGGATTCAAATCCATCACTGATTCCCCACATGCACCTTCCTCCCCTGACTGAGTTCTCCTACGGCCGGGGCTACGCCTTCCTTCTTCCAGATCTGCAGCCCCGAGCCCAGGGGCCGGCGCCCTGCAGGCGGGGTGTTCACAGAGACTTAGCCATTGGCAGAAGGGTGCCCGTGGCTTCGGAAGGATTGCGGGGTGCTCTGCACCTGGCTGCAGCAGGGCGTGAGCGTTC
The DNA here is from genome assembly GCA_004024925.1 of Scalopus aquaticus. Taxonomy (NCBI): domain Eukaryota; kingdom Metazoa; phylum Chordata; class Mammalia; order Eulipotyphla; family Talpidae; genus Scalopus; species Scalopus aquaticus. The sequence continues at coordinate 12,240 of PVIJ01003503.1, forward strand.
CCGGGCACACACCTATGAGCAGATGCCCGTGGATGGACACGTCAGGAAAGTCGGCTCGGAAGAACTGACAGGTGGGAAACTCCCACAACACCGCTGGGAGATACACGGAGACGTCCACACAGGTGTGACTGTCTTCCCTGGGCCAGGTGAGGCAGCCACCCTGACAGCCAGGCGCCCAGCCAGCGCGCTCCAGAGCCGTGTGCTCGCGGTTGTCACTGGAACGGTCCCCAGACATCAACAACATGGCAGTTTGTTCCTGGCTCCTTGAAGGAGAGTTTCTCAGAACAATGTCAGCTGAGGTGCCGCTGGTGTTTGTATAAAGCCCGGTTAGTGATTTAGTGATTTATACTTGACATCCCCCTTCTAGACCAAAGAACGTGTGTGTGTGTGTGTGTGTGTGTGTGTGTGTGTGTGTGTGTGTGTGTTTTCTATCTCCTGTGTGTTTGATTCCAGGTTGATGAGACGCGAGCTGAGGGAAATTCTCTGAGAAACAGGTTTCTGCTCTTGCAGCCCTTCACCATACGGCATTCAGAGTATAACAAACGTGTCATCTCCATGTGCTCTGCTACCTACGTGAGCTTCTAAACAAGTAACGCAGTGTGAGGCAAGAGGGAATTTATTTCTGGAATTGAGCACCTGAGCCACTCAGGCTTCTGAGTCACGCCGGCTTCGCAATGAACCCTTCACCGTTAGTCACACACGTTCTTCCAAGGCGGAGCATCGCTGACGAGCCCCTGAGAGATCACAGAAAACTCACCCTGGAGACATCCGCTTCCTGGCATCAGACTCCTACACTGCCCCTCTTGTTCCTTCCTGAGTGTCACCCATTCCCCAGAGGGACACTCCTCGGCTGAAGCAAGGTTTCTCCCCCAGGTCTGAGGGCCGCGGTGACGGGGAGCTGTGCTGTCCTCCGGGCCTGACAGCAGCCCTGACCTCCACCCACGAGGCACCATTAGTGCCCCCCGGCTGTGACAACCAAAAAGTCTCCTGACAGTGACAGATATCTCCTGGGGAGGCCAAAGGGTGGCATCTTGCAGGGGAATCATCTAGAGGGTGATTAGTACGGACCCCGGTGAGAGACTCAAGCAGCCCACGCATAGATGGGCTGCGCAGCGGAGCTCGCCTAGCAGAGTCGAGTCCCCTGCTCGCCTAGCAGAGCCAGAAGCCCTCCAACGTTTTCCAAAAGCCAGCACCCCTGGAGCCTCAGGGAAGGGCCATCGACAACAGCTGCCTCTTCTAGAAGTTCACTCAGAGATGCTCAGAAGCAGCAGCGACACGTTCGAGCTGCTAGATGCAGCAGCAAACACCAAGACGTGGTTACTGTTTCTTTCTCAAATGTTTTCCCTCATAATTACTCCAAGAGAAAAACATTATCAGTCTGGTCTAGGCCGGAACCCAACCTCAGGAAAACCACTGGTTACCATAGCAACAGAACCACGCTGCATTTCCCATAGCCCTGAGTTCAGGGTGCAGGCCCCCAGGCCCACCCGACAGGCTCTCCAAGGCCTGAACGGAGGAATGTGCACACAGGCTTCCGCCCAAGAGATGGAACCTGCGCTAGGAGCAGGAATGAGCGCTCAAATACGGGGTTTCTCTTGCTGAAAGGGGGTTTTATATACATTTGGAGAATATTCCCCCAGAAATGTCAATCCTGGAAGGCTCTCTGAGCCTGCCCACTTCGTATCCAAATGAAGGCAGCACAAGTAAGTGTTCTGGGGAGCAAAACTCCCAAGCCCGCTCACAAGTCCTCTCGGCGTACCTGTTGTCACCTCTGTCCACGGGGCCTTCTGTGCCCTGCACAGGTTCTCCTGGCGAAGGTGAGGCCCCTTCCCCACATCCCCCTAGTGCCCCCTCTAAATTGCCCCATGGCAGTGACGTTCTTTTGCATGTCTGTCTTTGCTGCTAGAGTAGTCTCCAGGAATGCCAGAATGATGTCCTCCCTGCATTTAATAAGGGTTTACCAGACGTCTGCTGAACTGAGAGCACCCTTGTAAGTTTGACACTTAAGATGAAAATCAAAGGATGACAAAAGCAACCCACAAAAATTTATTTATTTTTTTTAAAGATTTATTTATGCATACAAGCTGGGGTACAGGCCAGAGGCGTGGAGCGGCGAGAGGGTTCACCAGAGACACTGGGGAGCAGAACAGGCAGAGAGATAGACTGAAATACACTGATGAGGAAAGCAGTGGGCAAGGAAGGAGAGGTCTGCTGCGCCATATGGGAAGCTCCCTGGCCGGGCATTGAACTTACGCTGCAGCCGCCGACAGCTCCACAGCGCTGTACTTAACCCGTTGTGCCACCAGGGGGGCCCACAAAATGCTATTTTATAGTTCCTTTTAAAGTGGGGATTTTTAGAAGCCTCATTTCTTTGGGGATCCAGGAATCCTATATCCTTGACAGTTTGCCAGATTTCTTTTAAAGAAAGAATTCTTTTTTCTTTTAAGTTTTTTTTATTTATGCATACAAGCTGGGGTAAGCCCAGAGGCGTAGGGCGGCGAGCGGGTTCACCAGAGACAGAGTAGAGAGCAGAACAGGCAGATCAACGGAAACACACTGCTGAGGGGAGCAGCGGGCAAGGCAGGAGACATCTGCCGCGCCATGTGGGAATCTCCCCGGCCAGGCGTTGAGCTCGCGTCGCCACTGCTGACAGCTACACAGGGCAGCGCTTAACCGCTGTGCCACCAGGGAGACACTCAACCCACAAGAATTTAGAAAAATAAGAAAAAGCACAATTATGAGCCACCACCAGCCCACCTAAGATTTCTGGCAGGAGATCGAGGGCTCATATAGATGCCATCTGAAATCCTAAGTTCTCCATCAATGGGTAGGAGGCACCTTCGCCATCATGCGTGCATCATGTGTGCACGGAATAGCTACTGAAAGTCCACTAGGTGTAGACAGCTGGCAGGTGAGAATAATAATGCTTCGTAGTTGCATAAGATTTTATAGTGTACTTCAGTTCCATCCACATAGGCTAATCAGGGAATTATCCACATGGTCCCTGAGCGGTTGCAAACACTGCAGGTGCACCAGCGAGAGGTGCTCATCTCCTAATGGATGGCCTCCTTCGGGTTCTTCGCACAGGCACTTCCTTTCAGATTAACACCTCTGAAGAATTTTATGTTCTTCAATAAGGAAACAAGCAAAATTTCCCAGCCTTTAACTTTTCAATATTCGGTTCATACAAGAAGCATGCTAGTTAATCGCAGTTTTACTCTAAAGAGATTTGTCATCGGAATAGACATTTGCACCCAAGAATCTCTCTCTGCAGCAAAGCGCCCTGGGCTTTGTCCAAAGGGAGAAAGCCTGCTTGGTTTTTAAGACAAATAGCAAATGCAAGTCAAGCAGAGGTTACATGAATTCTACAGTTTTCCTTAGCCTTGCAAAGATGTCAAAGCCACGTTTTCCAAAACCGCTCTTCAAAAATGGACTATAAAGGTATGGGCCTTCCTGGTGGTGCAATGGGTTAAGAGCAGCACTATGAAGCTATCCAGAGCCACTGCAGCATGAATTTGATACCCAGCCAGGGAGATTCCCACATAGTGCAGCAGTACCTCTCCTGCCTTGCCCGCTGCTCCCCTCAGCAGTGAACTTCAGTCCATCTGCCTGTTCTGCTCCCCACTCTGTCTCTGGTGAATCCTCTCACCACCCCACACCTCTAGACTATATAGCTTGTATGCATAAATAAATCTTAAAAAAAAGACTATAAAGGTAGACCAGGAGGTTCCTTCACCTGGGCCCTTATCAAAGCCTCAGTTCCAAATAAGGCAATGCTTGTGTGGGCTTCGAAACCCAGAAATAGATACACTTGGATCACTCAGAACCTAGAATTGGGCAAACTACAATTTGATTTGCGATGTAGTAAATTATTTGCTGCAGTTTTATGTGGGATAGGACAAGTTTTGTATTTTTTTCACAAATTCTTAAGAATATTCTTAGATACTGCCCTCCCCAGCATGCTAAAGATCTTCTGGCTTGCTGACCTTCAGTATGTGTCTGTCCCAGATTCCAAGGGGAACTTGGTCTCACAAAAGTGGTTCCTGACCTTTTGAGCACTTGAAAGTGACCTGGGTCTGGTTACACTGCTTGAGGGTGGTGGATGGGTGAGGAAAAAAAAAAGATACTAACAGAATTTCTGGGTACTGAATATTTGGTTCTGTCCAAGGTGTACAAGTAAATTACTTGAGTTATTTCAAAATCACTTCTGGTTGTACCCAGTGTTCTTTTGATGCTTCCAAAACTGAGCCACGCGTGATGTAGGTAACACATTCCCAGTACTCTGAAGAGATATTACAGCTCAGCAAGGTTCATGAAAAGCCTATCAACCCACATTTTAAAAGTATTTCCAAAAAAAGAGGAAGCAAAATAGCATGTAGTTAATTCTCACTTTTGATCATCTTTGCATTTAATATGCCATAATAATAAGTGTTCCTAAGCTATAGCCTGTGGTTTTGCACTTCAGGTGTGTCTCGTTGTCTTAGACAGCCCCAGAACTCAGAAGAAGCAGTATTCATTGCAGCATTATTTGCAGCAGCCAAGGTATTGAAACAACTTAAGTGTCTATCAATGGACGGACGTATAAAGAACTTGTGGTATCTATAACGGAATATTTTTCAGTTATAAAGAAGACTCAAAGCTTACCATTTGCAATAAGATGGATGGACTTGAGGGTATTATGCTAAAAGAAATAAGGTAGGCAGAGAAAGACAAGCACCATATGAACTCACTTCTATGTGAAATCTAAAGAAAGACAAGCCAAGTTCATAGACACAGAGACTAGATTGGTGGTTCTCACAGGTGTGGGGTGAGGGTGAGTAAAATGGGTAGAGAGAGTCAAAAGGTACAACTTACAGTTGCAAAATAAATAGGTTAGGGAGACAGTGGACAGCATGGTGACTAGTGTTAATAGTATTGTACTACATAGTTGAACGTTGCGGAGAGACTACATCTTCCAAGTTATCACCAGAAAAAAGGAATTTGTAACTGTGTGGTGACAGTGTTAGCTAGACTTATTGCAGTGACTACAGTGAAACATATACAAATACTGAATTTTTATTCTGTTACCCATGACTAACATATATGTCAATTATACCTCGATGGAAAAAAAAAACAGAAGAAGGGGAAGTCTCAGAGGTGAGTTGTTTCTCAAAGTCTCATTTCTGAAATTAGTGAGCTCTCATGGATCTTTCCATGATGAAGCTCCTTTTTGATAAAATTCCACTTCTGAATTTTATACTTTTCTTGAAGCATTCAGATCACAGCAAAAGAGAAAGGATGCCTAATTTGAAGTCCCTGAAATAGAACTAAGGGCATCTCTTTTTTTTTCCATAGAAAATAACTACCTGAGTAAGAGGGATATAGTTTCTTAAGGAGACTTTCCAACAATCTGGCATTTGAATTCACTGGAGTATTTCCCGTAGTAAGATTCCATATGGGGCTGCATTGGCGAGAATCAAGGACTGTGGTTTTAGGCCTTGGAATTGATTAGGCTTTCTGTGTGTTTCTCCACTGATCATACAGCCAGTCCAGCCCTGTCTTATGTAGGTCACAGCTGTAAGTCCTGCTTACAAACTCTTGATTTCCATTTCCATGTGAAACAGATGATTCCACTGGGGAACTTAAGACATCTTGGTCCACACTGGAATCTTTAGATAGCATTTTGGCATGGGAGCAGCCTCCTCACACAGGCCACATACCATGCAAGGCATTTATTTGTTCTTCAGCACAGACGTCCATCCAGTTTGACCTCACAACTCGAGTGGCTGTGGACCAGACAACAGTATTGCTATTGCACTACCTCGAAAAAGGAACTATTTGGTTTTATGACAGAACCAATTTTTTTTCATGCACACTTGGGGGGATGCCAGATCTTTACTATAAACATGGAAACTCACATTTAATCTTTCATGAGTTTTTCTGGACTCTATTTCCTTATTATTCAATGGGCAGATTCCAAATTATCTACTTGACCTTAGAGAAGAGACATAGTCTCCAAGGCAGTGGAAGAAATTTCTATATTTACCAAATGGAAATTCCTCCATTAGCTTTCCAGGCCTCTTTTGAAAGTAACCACAGGGAGAAATGGGATATACTCTTACAGAATCCAAACTCTAAAGTACTTTTGCAGATTCTGCAGAGTGGAGACAAAAGAAGACATTGTGACCTTGCACTTGGAATAACCATTAGAATGACTAATGTGGCTAGGCTTGCTGTTGACATCTCTGCCACTCTCCAAAACACCATGGGAGTGGGACAGTGAGCGACACCAGACCCTACCACGCACGAGGTGGCTATCAGGAGCTGTGGCAGCCTGAGCTCGCCAAGGGCTTCATTACCTCAGTAGCACTGGGACGAAACTGAAATGCTAACGCTTTTAAATATAGCAATGATACTGAACCACGCAAATCTGGACAAAAAATGGAAAGAAAAGGAATTTTGAGTCCCTATGGTCAATAAATCAAGACCTGGCCAATTCCTGATATTTTGATGTTCACATGGTAACTGAAATTATTTTCCTCTTTTTCATCTACCTTCACTCTGTGAGGCTTCCATCTGTAATTTTCATCTCCTTTTCATGGTGAGTGATATCAGGAGGCATCATGTTATATAAAGAAATAAGAGGATAAGGGACTAGATTTTTCCACTTCTACCACTTGATACTTATGGCAGGTCACTTAAAATCTTTGGGTCTGTTTCTCCATTTCTGAAATGGGAAAATCAAGTGGTAAAATATATTCGGGAGTGTCTGAAAATTCTAGCCTGTTGTCACAATCTTCAGATGATATAACTGCCTGCATGGTAACCCAAGAGACTCTACAGATAAATTATCAGAATTAACAGGAGGATTTAACAACGTGGCTATAATGATTTCAACATACAAAAACAAACATTTTGATAAATGGGCAGCCAGCAGTTATAAACAGTAACAGTAAAATTTGGGCCATTTATATTTGCAAAATAATATATAAAGTACTCCAAAAAACTATCAAAATGTGCAAGACCTTGATGCAGAACACTATACTATTCAGATTATCGACAGTCACTAAAGAAGTCTGAACTAGGTGGGGAGAAATACCATGTTCATGAATGTGAAGATAAAACAGCAGTAAAGAAGTCAATTTCCCCCCAATTTTTAGTAGATTTTATACAATTCCAATTAGAATCCCAACTGAATATTTTACATGAATGTAGATTTTAAAAAAGAAAGGGCACAAAATGGAATAGAAAAGAACACAAGGGACCATGGAGACGGATCACGGGTGAATTGGTGGTGGGCTACCCAAGGGGAATACAAAATGTAAAAGACATAAATAACAATAAAAAAAGAAAAGGATGATGGACAGCCAAGATTTTCTTTAAGGAGAAAAACAGAGAGACCCTACATGTCATTAAGAGAAGGTGGCGAGGGTGATAGAAAAGACGAAGAAAACTTTGAAACAGGATAGACTTCCGCTACAGCCACACATTGATGGAATTTTGATAGATGACAGGCCTGCCATCTGGAATAAAGAGTTCCAGTCACCCAGGCAATTTGAGGAGTGGCAAGAGGGTGAGGGTGGGGCAAGCCGCTGACGGCTCCTAGGACCAGCAGAAGCCCACCCTTCCGTGCAGACCCCAGAACATGAGCGCACTCCTGGCAGCTGGGAACATCATAAAACTTCCAATATGAAAGACAACAGTGATCGTTTTCCAATATTTACAGCAAAGTTCCGAAAATAAAAAAGAATAATTACGATGTTCACTAATTGTGAATCGACTCTTTCCACAACTGCCAAAAGGATCTTGTCTTGAAGAAAAATGAAATCTATAATGAATAGTCAATAGGCAACATCTTTAACATGTTCAGATGACCCCCCAATATTGTTTCCATCTTGTTATCCTTAAATCGGGGCGAGTGCTCCTCAGCAGAACGCAATGTTTAGCCTGAAGTTGCACATTAAGGATAAAATCGAGAGCGAGTCTCGGAGCAGTCGGCAGGGACAAGCACAGCATGTGGGAGCCATACCCTGCAGGCGTCGGTGGCTCCACCTTGGAGGTCCTTAGGAAAGGCCCAGGTGTCCTCCGGACGTGCAGTGCCGCGGGTGCTGGTGGGAGCCAAGACCCGTCTGAATCAGGGACTCCAGCGACAGCAGTAACCAGAGCAGCAGCATTTCCTTCAGTTCCTTTCAGGCCCAGTTCTCCCCAGATGACTGACAGCAAGCAGCACACACAGTGGGTCACATTACGGGAGAGGAACTCTGAGCTTAGGGCACCTAAACTTTTACGATGGGCAATCGGGCTGCCTGAACTGTGTCCAGAGGGAGATGTCATCTCGACTCTACCGGCCAGCAAACAGACCTACTCTGAACTCACCACCTCTGTCTACAGAGAAGATTCACTAGACAATTTGGGGTGGGGGGCAAATATATTCCTAGGCAAAGGTGTCGTGCCCTTGTGCATGAGACACATGAACTGTGAGGGATGTAAGAGATTAGCCTTCCACAGAGGTCACCATGGACGGTCAGGTAGCGCCCTGTGTCTGCCCACACTGGATCCGGCCACGGGAGTACCCCGCGTCACCTGCGTGAGATGGATGCAAAGTGCAAAGGTGCTGAGGGCCCAGAAAAGAGGACAGATGATGGCGTACATGCCCCTGGCTTCATCACCCACCACTCAGATACTCCTGAGGAGTGTTCCATGCGGTCTGCCAGCAGGCTCAGGCCTCAGCTCCCCACAGCAGTACTCAGCTCTTTAGCACATCCATTATTGACTTTCCTCCTCTCCCTGCATCACCTCCCTAGCCCCCCACTGCGCTCCTGGGATCACCTCCCAAATAAACTACTTGCATTCAATTTCTGGTTTCAGAGTCTGGTTTGGGATAACCCATACCAAGACAGATAGTGTAAAGAAATAAACACATGCTGAGTTTCCAGTGTTCAGAACTGACATCTTTGTGATGCGTAACACAGCCTCTACAATGGAAGGAAGTCATTCTTTAAACGTCTTGGTAGGAACACAAGTTATTTCTTCTAATAGGACTGTTCCTGATTCAGAGTTACCATGATGACTCAAATCTCGATTCTCCTGAGATCCTACTCGTAGTAAAGCAAGACAATTCTAAACTTGATGGAGTCCAACCTCCTGCAATAGATTTGCCGAAGCCTTTGGCAGAGCTGCTAGCCAGGGAATGAGATCATCCTTCAGAAATATGCCTCTGCCTCTTGCCACTTCAATATTTTGAAATGTGGCAGGGTGGGGATCAGGAATTGGTCTGGCAGGAGCCAGTGTATCTAAAACCCTATGTGTGTGAACATACAAATTGCTTCTGGGGCCTGAGAGCTGGGCAATAAGGCCTGACTCATCACATTTGCCCAGGACTCTTCCCTGCTCCTCCATATGGCACACTAGGGCTGAAAGAGTATGTTCTGGAGTTGTAGCAACCAAACTGTGCATCTCGCAGCAAGCCACTCCATCTAACTGTTTGCTTTCTTCATTTAGTAAATGGTGGTAATAACATCTACATCTCTTGCTGCTGTTGTGAGGCTTATGTGCAAATATATATTTGCATAAACATATAGATTATATATTTGCATATATAATGCCATATATATAATACCACAGGTGCCCATGTCTTTCATTCAGCAAGCAACTATTTACTGAGTGTTGTTTGTGTGCTAGGCATTGTCCTAAGAGCCAGAGATATATTAGCAAGATGTCTGTCATTGTGGAACGTATATTCTAGCAAGGAGAGACAGACAATAAAAGGGAAATGTAATATACAAACAAACTATTTGGGATATTAAATGCTAAGGAAATACAAGATGTATAGCCAGGTAGAGAAGCATAGGTGGGGAGTGGGGTGGGGCAGACTGCAATATCAGATAAGAATAACCCTCAGTGAGAAGTTGAGATTGAAGAAAATACTAGAAGGAGATAAGGAAGTTGGAACATTGATATTTGGGAAGTGATCTAGGCAGGAGCATAAATATACTTTAATGTGTATTTAATATCTTCCACTAGCCATCTTTTAGTGACTGTTTAGCTGAATTAAATAATATTGACAATAATAAAGGCATGGCAGAAATTTTTTTTTATTGAGCTAACATTTATTTATAATGTGGCTTGGGTTTTAGAAGTATAGGATCTCCCCCCTTCAGGCGCTCTTTGTACAGCACAACGCAGAATCCACGTACCCACAGATCTCCACCACTCCACGCAGATGAGCCATATTAGTCGGAGCAGATCAGGTTACTCCCGGGCAACAAATGAACCACTGAAGCTCAGCGGCTTAACGCAGTAAGCATAATTTTCATTCATACTAGGTGTTTGATGTGGATTTTCAGGGGCCACTGCCTTCTCCTAGTTTCTCATGGAGCCAAGCTATGGCGCATCCTCCAAATTGAGACACCACCACACCCCCTAACACGTGTCCATCCTACCACCTTGTCCAGGAAGTAACACCTGCTACTTCCACTCACAGAGAATGCTTGAAAACCAGCCACAGAGCCCCACCTAGCTCCAGCTGGTCAGGAAAAGACTTGAGCAATAAGGAACCCCCCGTGTAGAAATCGTTCCAGGGAGAGGAAAGAATCAACATACAGGTTCTGCAGAAGGGAAGACGGACATAGTCAAGGAGGAATAAGAAGCACGCTGGACAGCTGTGTGGGGACTAAGGAGGAGAGCTGTGAAAGAGAGGAGAGAGGCAGGGAGGGGCAAGCTCACACAGGGTCTTGCCATGATGTACTGGCAAGTGGTTCGTTCTTCAGAACCAAACCACAAGTCTCCATCTCAGAGTTTCTGTTGACTGTCCCATTGAAAACAGCACCCCCTTTCCTCAGGCATGCCCACCCCCTAGCCTGCTTTAATGCCCGTCCTTGTGCTTACATGTAGTTGTGTCGTGTATTTAGTATTGCTCGCTGACAGCTTGCTGTACTGGGGAGTAAAATCCATAAGGCAGAGATGATGGTCTTATTCACTGTATTCTCAACACCTGTTACAGTATCTGCACCTAAGAGATTTAACAAATGGCTGTTGAGTGACTGCATAACTACATGAATGATTGTGTAGCTTGGCTGGCCTTCTACACATCACATTTGATGAGTTACATTGAGGAATGCGTTGTCCTCCTCAAGATAAATTTCCCCCTTCGATCCTGTAGGATTCAGTCACTGGGAAGAACATTAGTTCATGGGACGGATGGCATAGCACACTTCTGCTTCTTACTTCTGCATGTTGCGGAGCTTGCAGACGGAATAAAGAATCAGGTCTACAGAGGAGTGAATGTCACTGTCCCATTCCAACAGCAGTCTCGTACCTGCTATGGAGGGTGTTTGGGGACAAGAGCAGTTCTGGAAGCCACATCCAGCCCTCAACACAAAGCATATCCAACTTCCTTGAGTAGTTGGAGATCCAAATTTTCTTCCCCTGAAGTCTTTCAAACCGAGATTTGCTGAAATAAAGTCAGACTTCTTGAGATCAGCTTAGTTAAAGTCACTTTCCTCGAGTAGATAAAGCTCTGTTTTTCATCATGAAATAGCTTACTGGGTCAGAAAATAAGTTATTGAAACTTGTCCTCATGATAAGACTGAACTATAGATATTACTATTACCATGTTATACCTAAAGAAACAGATATCTAGAGAGATAAAGATATATACCTCAAGTTCATCCAATTACTGGAGGGATTAAGTAGTCCTACTCTCAAATAACTCATGTTCTTATAAATGCTGTTTAAATATCTGTGTTTCACCCAGAAATTCCACTGTAGACACCCACATAATAAATGAAAGGGTATGTCCCTCCCCCAAGACTGGTCTGCACAAGTAGATAGCCAGCATTCTTCACAGCAACAAAACCCAGAAACAACCCATGTGTCCATCAGCTAGGGAAAGGGCGGGAATGCCATCAGCCGTGAAAAGAGATGGCATGCTGATACATGCCCCAGCATGGGCGAAACTCAAAACTTTCAGGTAGCGGAGGAAGAAGTCAGGCCAAAAAGGCCGTGTGTTGTCAGAGTCCATTTACTTAAAATTTTCAGGATATGCAAATCTTTAGAGACAAAGTAGAACAGGGGGTGTCAGGAATTGGGGCAGGGAAAGGGGGGTGACTACAAATGGGAATAGGGATGTCATTGGCATGATGGGCATCTTCCAAAATTGAGTTGCTGTGGTAATGGTTGCATGACTCTGTAAATTTACTAAAATTAAGTGAAATTTATGGTAAGTTATACCTCAGTGAAGCTGGCAAGGGAGAGAAAGAGAGGTCTGTGCTGCCTCTTAGACTCTCTGCATGACCTACCAAATGGAGAAGGTGCCTGTCTTTTCAATTGTCCACTTCACGTGTCCAGCACATCTATTTGCTGGGGCAGAGTGGAGGTTCCAAGAACTTGCCGAATGACTAAATGAACGAGGTGGTGGCCTTGACAGATCTGCCTCACTGAATTTCTTTTCCAGATCTCTTCAAGGTACAGATTTCACCTTAACCATCACAACCAGGCTTTAGAAATGTATTTCAGGGCTGATGAAACCCATTTTTTCTGTGCAGGGCAGTTCAGCGGAATGTTATCAAGGAAAGCACACTCCCCTCTCAGAGGCCAAGGATGGCGCTGAAGGGGGTAAGCAGAGCACAGACCCCCTGCAGGCAGCAAGCTCCCGGCTGCGAGCTGTGGAGGCCAAGAGCCAGGGTGTCCCAGCAGGACAAACAGACACGGTCTGACGAGGAACGGCCCAGGAAGGATGCCCAATAGACAGCCCGTCGCCCAGGGCAGGAGGGAGGCTGGGGAAGGGACGAGAGCATCTCTGGAAGTCAAAATATTTTCTTTTACCCAGTTGCCAGCTTGCAGGAAAGGAAATAAAAGCAAAGCTGCTTTCCTAATTTAGGGCAAGGATATTTTCCATATTTTCGTCGGAGTCCCTTATTTATGAGACCCGAAAGCAACAGGGGCATACCGAAAGCAACAGTGCCTGCCCGCCTGGTGGCGCATGCTGGGCTGCACCTTTCCTTCTTTTGCTTGTAAAAATGGTTTCAAAAGCCAGAAACTCAAATGGTAAAGCCCTACCCAGCTAATTCTCTCTGAGACTTAAAGCTCAGAGCTGTGGCCTGGCTGAGTCCCATCTGACTCAAAGGGAACAGCCCCGTCTCTCCTCCACCCACAGCGGAGCCTTCTCCATAAAAAAAAAAAAAAATCAAACTGTGTTTGTCCCAGATTAACATCAAACCTTGGGATGATGTGGGAAAATGACCTTTTGCTTTATTTGTACGGTGTAGTAATGGCATCCTGTGTTTCCTCCTGCCCAACCCTCAGAAAACACTTCCCAAATTTATTTCAGCTCCAGTAAAGGAGCAACACAATAGGAATAGAGTAGGAACTTTGTTGTTCTAATGACTCAATCAAGAAAGAAAACATCACCACCACCATGCTGTGTTTCAAGATTCATTCCAAACTGATTCATTGTATCTTCAAGTGCGACTCAGGATGACTTTCTAAACCCCCTCTAGGGTGGCCATTTCGTCCCCCAAATCGACCATGAAGGTTGGACCAGGATGGATGGGGTTCAAATGTGTGCTTTTACATATCAGGGGCTCTCGCTACAACACATTTTCTTTCACCCTTCTAGCTACAGCACCTAGATGATACATCAGAAGATGAAGAGACAGACCAGCAAGAGTTGGACTGATGCCAGCGCAGTGCTGGATTCTCATCGGTGTTTCTATCAACTCCACCGATCACTGAAACGGGTTTTTAAATATAGGACTGAGACTTGTCAAAGTACGTGAGAATATTCATCCCTCCCTCCGGCCGGCCCCATGGTGAAAATATGCACAGTCTGTGGCAGGCTGAAATCTGGCAACCGCCTGCCCACTGCATGATGCGGGTGGGGGCTATGGAGAGGGCTGAGGGAGGGAAAGAGGAGCGCACCCGTGAGAAAGTGCCATCATCATTTCAATATTGATTTCACACTCCTTTCCACTCAATGAGCGTGTCCCTCCATTTGCGCCTGTAACTTAGAAAATGTCACTGCTCTAAATTCAAACAAGTGACTTTATCCGGTTGGTATCTGTTTCTTCATGCCTCCCCCAGAAGCAGCAGCTCCTCAAGCGGGGCTGGATTTCATGTTCAAAGTCACCCATTTTAAAATGCAACACAGCGTTCGAGGGGAAGGCAGCTCATTCAGACTGCCCCCAGCCAAACACCCTGAGACGAGCACCACTGTCAGAAAGCAAACGAGCAGAGGGGGCAGAAGTAGAGGAGATAGAGAACTCCATCCAGGACTAGGTGCAGGGACATAGGACAGCGGGCTCTGGGCGAGGACCGGATGCATCGCGCCGCGGAGCAGTCAGGGACCTGAGAAAGGAGGTGTCCACACCCACGTGGGCAGAGCGCGCCATGGTGGGGGAGGGCTCAGATGCAGAAGGGACAGTCGGTGGTTACTCTCACTGCTTCCTTGCTAGAGGGCCCTGCCTCCCACCCCCGCCAGGGAAGAGAATGTGTCCAGCCAAAATATTTTCATTTTCCAGCGTCTCTTGCCCCTGGGTATGGCAAAGTCACTAGGTTCTGACCAGGGAATGTGAGCAGCAATGCGAACAGATTTCTGGGAAGGCTTCTAGCTGGGCTGGCACTTGGTTTTCATGCATTCATTTATTCATGCCCGAATTCAGAGACTATCTATCGACCACCATTGTGTTCTGGCTGCTGGACAAGGAGCTAGGAAGGACGGCTGTGACGCGGCCCTGACCCCACAGGCTAACGGGAAGGACAAACAGACACTCGTGAGACAGTACGATGAGAGCCCCTCCAGCGAGGGGAGAAAACTGGGTGCTGGGCAGACAAAGAAGTGTGGGGCCCAGACTGGGAGTCAGCGAAGGTTCCACTGAGCTGGTGACGGGGGTCACTGAAGACCACTACCCCGCTGAAGTGGGGGTACACACCTGGCCAGAAAAGTGGCACCATCTGATGCGCTTTGGTGGCCTCGGCGCGCTCCCCGTTGACTCTGGGTCTCTCATTCTTCAGTCCCCAAGGGAACTGGTTCAGCATAGGCTGCTGTGAAAGCCGAATGCGTTAGGCCACAGAGAGCTTACAACAGCACCTGGCACGCAGGACGTCTGTATGGATGCTAGCTATTGTTGTCAGGCTACCCAGCCATGCTCTTTTCCCCCTGAGGAAAAGCTCCCCCTAGAGCAGGCAGCAGAAGCAAGCCAGTGAGCAAACAGCTCCCAGCCTAGGACCAGGGCTTACCCCTCGTGCTCACGCTGTGTCTTGCCCAGGCCTTGGGCTCTGGACCTGCCTCTCTTACCAGCGAGGCCCTTGAAAGAGTCTTCCCAGAAATCCCCCAATACCACCACTTGCCACCTCGCTCAGCACAGGGGCCCCCGACGCCCGCACAGAGGCAGCCATCTCAGACCATGAGTTCCCTCGGGGAGAAAGACACCCTGGGAAGATGGAGGGAGGCCGGGGGTCTGGGTTCTGCGTAAGGGTAGAGGCACCATCCCAGCCTCCTTTCAATAAGAAAACAACAGTCCCCTGTCTTGAGGCGGTCATTATTTGGAGATTTCTGATGTATGCGGCTAACGCTCACCCTCCTTTATTCACTGCTTACATGGAAGGTGAACCCCACCTTGAGATATAAAAAGTATGCGCATTGTGTAGCCGAAAGAAGACGACTGTGGAGCTCCCCCCCCCAAAAGAATACTTACAAGGCCACGCCTTTCCCGCCAGGTAAGCAGGGATTCAGTTTTCTTTATTTGAAAAGAAATTTGTCCATTCAAGGCAAATGTTTCTCGCAGAGTTTTTCCTCATTCAGCATTTTATGATTAATTTTACTGGCAGTCTCAGCACACAGACATGGAGACTGACACTAAATCACAGATAAACAAGGAACACACACAAGCATATATTAAAAGGGAAAGAGGCAGGTGTCCTAACACCCAAACACATACCCATAAATTTCAATTAGACAGCAAAAGGCACAGGATGTTAATACCTGTTTATAAAAGCCAACAAATCTTAGCCAAACCCTCCTTTCCTTATCTCCAGTAACTGCCAAGCAAGTTCAACTGCAAAGCAAAGGAATTCACTAATCCTTTCTTTTACAAATTCATTCCTCTGCACATACTGTTGAGTTTCCTCATCATTTCCCCAGAAGTTCCTTAGACCCACCTGGGATAAGCTGCCTCTCCTTACTTAACCACAACAGACCTCAGGTCCAGAGAAAGAGCAACATTTAAGAGTGATTTACCTTTCACTTCTTTCCACAAATTGGACAACTAGCCCCAGGGGGGAAACTGTCATTCTGCAGAGGCTAAAAGAGGCCTGGCAGGGAGATGGCTTCCCACTTGCAGCTAGTGGACGGCGCGAACTCAGAACTGGCTCCGGCGCCCAGAACAGTGCCCCGCAGCGGCGCCTTATGGCCCCCTGACATCTCACAGCCTCCTCGATCCCACTCGACATTTCACCTCCCATCACTCCTCATGACTCCCTGTCATCTGGTCTTCCATCCTTAAACTACTCAGGCCATCACGTATTTAGAAAATCAGCTAATCTTCTCATCTCCCCTTTTCAGCACAACTTGGTTCTCTTCCCCTAACTATAGGAAAAATGACGCCCAGAGAGTGAGCCGGTTGTCGCTGTGCTTGCCTGGGCGTTGGCTGCAGAGCCACACCGCCCTCTCAGTGCCCACATGAGAAAACTGTAGGCGACATGGACAGCGAGGCTCAGAGCCGTGAGGTCACTCAGGTGCCACAACCCACGCACATGCCCGGGCAGGTTTCCGCCTCCTCTCTAGGCAGCGCTGTCCAAGCCATGCATATGTCATTGCAAACCTTTTAGTAAATAGGTGAAATTTATTTTAGCACCAATATCCCCAATCGTATCATTTGAACATGTGATCAACACAAAAAAATAACTAGTAATAAGACAGTTTACACTGTTAGTGGGTATCGCTATTTGGACAATCTATTTCCATTAGAAAAACTTGATCTGGATGTAAAGTTCGTAAGACAAAGAGTTGATAAAGTAGATTCACACACCTAATCAGTATGAAACCTAGAAAACTTTTCTGAACACTGAACATAGGCCCGGTCTTTTTATAGAGTTGAAATTTAACTTCACGACGATTCCATGACATTAAAATCAGTTCATCGTGCCACTGGCCACGTGGCAAATGCTCAGCAGCCACGTGAGGTCCACGTGGCCACTGGACCGCTGGAGATCAGGGGAGGGGTCCTTCCAGAAACTCAGCTAGCTTTCCCACCGGCATTCTGCAGCAACAAGCGCTCCTCTTGCCCAGGAGGGGAGCCAATCCTGCCCTTCCTCCTCGGCCCCAAGCCCACGCCCCTCCTCCACTGAGTTGGTCCCCGGATTTGGCCAGAAGGAAGGCCGTGCGGGCCGAGCGCTTTCTGGGGAACTCTTGAAGGACCACCGCCATATTTCTCTTTGTAGAATAAACATTTCCTTTCATTCCTGTCTCTTGTACTACCATCTTTGGAAACCCATAAAGGCCTACCTCAAAACTGTGTAAAAAGCAGCTCCTCCAAAATATTTTATTTGCATGAATCACCCGAAATGATTTATGAAGAAAGTATTAAAAAGAGACAAGTTTAAGCCTTTGAAATGAACTTATTTATTCTGCACAAACAAAACCAGAAGAAGAGGAAGACAACTTTAATAAAAAATTATAATCTCTCCGGGGGCCTTATAGAAGCTGACAAAGAATATAGAGAAAGGAAATTTCCAATTTTTAAATAATCTTTATTTTTAAACTTTACTTTTTAAATAACAAACATATTGGGCTCACAAACCCAGGGGTCATTTTAAAAGTCCGTATTTATTAAGACAGATGGAGAAAGATAAACACCATGTGATTTCACTCATATGTGGCACAGAAAGAAAAGAAACAAATGAGTGAACGAAATAAAACAAAAATAAACTTTTGACGGTAAAGCCTAACGAGTGGTTACCAGAAGGGAAGGGGTAGGGTGCTGCAATGGAGTAAAGAGGGTCAGTTGCGGGGTGGAGGATGGAATTGGACTTTCAGCGGTGAAATTCATGCCGTCAGCACAGAGAGGGAGGCTCAAGGATGCACACGTGAAACTCACTTCATGCTCTGCTGCCACATGACGTCAGTAGGAAAATGTTCAAGTGCATATTTATATACGTTTCTTGCAGTGAGGCACAATAAGAATCCAGACAACCTTTCACGGAAAACAAGTGCAATTCTGGAATTTTAAAACTACTGAAGTTTACACGTGAGTAAGTAAGTGAGGACACTTACTTAAAGATGGCACACTGTAACCCTCGGCCAGTGTTTGCCTGACGGGCATCCATTGAACCCCATCAACATAAATTCTGGGTTTTTTGGCCTTGGGATACTCAGGGGACAAAAAGCAAATTCCAGGATCTGCCCAAGATGGCAAGTTGACTAGAATATTCCTCCCCAGAAAGCTAGCACTCCAACGGGATAGATCTTTGAGGCAGGAGGGGCACCCATCCCTCCAACCACAAGCAGGAAATTTCCTAGCCCAAGCCCAGCCATGAAAAGCACCCCAGCTGCCAACAACCACGCAAGGAGGCATATGTGTAGATGCGCATGTGCAGAGAGCAACACAAAACATGACCACAGATGAGGGCGACATCGTGGATGAACTCCCAGACAGAAGGAGAAGCAAGACCAAAAAAGAACTCCGTGAGTGCATTGCTACAGAGCTCAGAACACTAGCCGCCCTTGGAGAGGGTAGGCTGAAGACCACTGTTACTCATCCACCGTCGGAGCACGATGTCTGCTTGTGCTATTTGTTTGCGCATATGCACGCAAACAAGTGTGTATGTGCGTGTACGGAAACTATAAGTATATGTAAGTTATAACTATGTGTGATCATTTTAAATTTACTTATTTAGTCATATATAACAGCATCATATAATTGTATCTATTTAAGAATAAACATATACTTGATTTTTTCTCATCATCTCTCCATACAATGCTGATATAGTCTCCTAATCAGTCTCTTGCTTCAAATCCCTTGCAGACTTTTAGCAACTCTAATGCACTAGAACACAGCCTGAAACTCTGAGGGGGTGACCTCTTTGCCCTGCAAGAATGAAGGCCCAGGGGCGGCGGCATATAAAGCATTCTGAAGAATTTTAGAAAGTGCTGGCACACGGTGCACCGGGCAGGGTACAGAACGAGGACAGAACAACAGGCTGGCCCGGTGTCATCCTCAGCAGTCATCTGCCCATTTGCTCTCAGAGGGAGTCAATTCCCAGAAATCAGTGGGGCACCACCTGTGCGTCAAGACAGTAGACAGAGATGGCTCATCTCTTATCTGGTGGCATTTGTCGCACAAGGAGGCAGAGTGCGTCTGTTGTAGAAACAGGAGGAAGCAGCCCCAGATCAGGCTACCTCCTTGGACACAGTGACGAGGACTCAGGAGCAGCCCAGAGAGCAGGCCTCACCAGAGGCGTGTGGCCCACTGGCCGTCAATCTGCTCCTGCAGTTCTCGCTCACGGGGCTAGGCAAGTACTCCCAGCGGACATCGGGCCCTGAGATTTCAAAAGGCAAGGCCGCTGAAGGTCGATAAATAAATGAGTCTAAACCAATGCCCAAGGATGTATTTCCCAGATACTCTCAAAATCCCAGCTCACAAAGCGCTTTCACGTTTCATTTCCTCATAGGTGCCTGTGTGAGCTCATCAGAAATGACCGCTGATGGGTTCCCTTGTGAAAGTGCCCCATTTGGACACGTTAAATGAGTAAATCTGGTTAAAAAAATATATTCACCAAAAGCCTCTGGGCATAAGGTACAATTTCCAAGAGCCCAAGCATTCTTGGCTACTTGTATTACTGGAAGGCACTCAAAACAAACACTCCGTTTGCCTGATCTTCAGCAAAGAAAATATCAGCCTGTGTGAGCTAATGTGGATGTTATTTTAGAATTAGCTTCGCTGCCATTTCAGGGTAGCTAATACCATTGTCCTCACCTCAAAGCCTTCTGAACTGAGATTTAGAAGGTGGGCAAATGGCAAAGCTGGTGACATTGAGAGTGGTTCTGGAAAAACTGACACAAGAGTAGATTTAGCCTGGCCATGTGGGAGACTTTTCTTTAACTTACTGAGGTATTTGGGTCAGGGAGGAAGGGCTGGTAGGAACAGCAAGGGCTGGCTTCACGGGCCTGCCACCCGGGCGGTCACCAGTGCTCCTCACTGCAGAGGGGCCCACACTTCATCGCACGCGCTACTGTCGCCATCTTAAAATCTTAGTGAGGCTTCACGAAGGGGCCTGCATTTTCATTTTGCAGTGGGCCTCCTGAGCAGTGTGACTTTATTTCTAGCCCTTCCCTAGACATCTTTCTTTCTTGCCACTTGCGTATACAATATTGTCTATTCATACTCAATTTATGATGGGCTTTTTTTTAGCACCTGGGTCTCTTTGAAGGGTTGGCCCACCAGAAGGATGAAAAAGAAGACCAAAAGACAGTAACATGACAGGATCACAGCAGAGGGAGTCAAAACTGGGGGCAGGATATACGGGAATTCTCAGGACAATCTTTGCAACCTTTCTGTAGATCTAAACTGAACCCAAAATAAAAACTCTAATCTACTAAACTTATCACCTTAAATGTAGAAAGCAAACTAAGTATTTTTAAAGCAGCAACTGCAAAACAATCAAAAACAAAAACCAAAAGTAGGCCTTCCACACCTGAAAATTAGAAACTGCTGTGTTCCTCCTGCAGTCGGGTTCAATCTGCCCCCTCCTGGCCTGAACATCAGGTACTGTGGACCAGAGGCCTCATTGACTAAAACTTTGCAAGTTCCGATGACTCTTTCCCACAAGCCGTAAGCTTGACATAGGCCTGGACTGCCAAAAAGCCTGGGCACAGTATTCTAGACTTGCACCACGCTGAAGTCCACCTTGGCAAAATGCCAAGGAGTACACCTCAGTTTCACCCCCAAGGCCACCCCCAGCCTCGCCTGCTGGTGCTCCTTTGGGCCTGCATACCTCCTTCCTTGGATCTGAGAAATGTTTCTTGTCTACATCCATCCAATAGCATTTAGATGGAGACATCACTCTCTCCAAATTATAAATGCTGCAAGGCTTTAGACCCCAGTCAGAGAGCACCAGGTAGTTGAAAATGTTTGGATGATGGCACTTCTGGCACATTTTCAACTCAAGGAAGGGTACTAGCTGCCCCTTTTCTTGGTCGTAGGGAAGAATAAAGACATGCCGTCATATGCATAAATAAATAAAACATTAAAAAAATATTTTTTAAAAAAGCAAAAATAGAAAAGCAGCAAAGGGATGACAATTTAAAACCCTTTCATAGCATGACATGAATGTTCTCATTATGACACACTCACTCTCAGTTATTATTTACCTCAACACTTTCCCTTCCCTAATGCTCTCTATTCTGCTAAAATCAAAATTTTAAATCTTGTTTTTCTTGGAGGACATGTGCATCATAAGAACTTTAGAAACACAGGTGAACACAGAACCCAGGGGTAAGAGTGTAGGATTTATGTCTGTGCCCATAGACCAAAAGGCAATACGTCCATAGCTGAGTTTTATCATCTGTCTTTCACTTGCAAGCGTCCAGGGTAGCCACCCGCGGAAGTGACTGTTCCGCAGCGCCCTCCCATAGTTAAACAGCGTTATGCGACAGGAGCCCACGGCCATTTAAGCAACCCACCTTTAGAGACTGTTCCTGCCCTTTTTGCCTTAACGATCAAGAGGAGGAGGAAACATCCGCAGCCTCTTATAACTGACAAGTGACTTGTTCCCAGAATATGTGAAGAGTTCTTACAACTCAAAAACAAAATGGCAAACTATCCAAGTTTTTAAAATTGGCAAAAGATTTGGAAACTTTGGGTCTCCCTGAGGGCGCAAGGGGTTAAGTCTCAGCATTATGAAGCTATGGCAGCCACTGCAGCACGAGTTCAATCCCCAGCCAGGGAGCTTCCCACATAGCGCATCAGACCTCTGGTTTTCCTGCTCCTCCCCTCAGCAGTGGATTTCAGTCAGTCTGCCTGTTCTGCTCCCCACTCTGTCTGGCCTACACCCCAGCTTTGTATGCATAAATACAAGAACCTTTACAAAAGAAGATATGTGATGACTGATAAGACACGACGACTATCATCAGCAGTGATTGGGGAAATATAATTTAAACTACAATATGGTACCACTATAAACCTACTAGAACTGAAAATATAATATATGATTAAGGAAAGAATAAAAAAATGGTGCAAAAAATCTGGAGCAACTGGAACTCTCATACCTTGCTGTTGGAAGCATAAAATTGTGATAGCACTTTAGAGAACCACATGATAGTGTCTTATAAATTAAATACACACTTACCATATGATCTAGTTATTCTACTTCTAGATATTCACTCAAGAGAAATGAAAACATATGTCCCCAAAAGGATTCTATACAAACAATGTTTATAGCAGCTATAGTCAGAGTAGCTCAAAACTGGAAACAACTCACAATCATTATCAGATGAACAGATAAACATAAAGATAAGTCCATCCAGTGGAACATGAGTCAACAATGAAAAGAAACAAACTACTGACACACACAAGAATATTCATGAGTCTCAAAAAAACATGGAGCGAAATAAGCTAGACAAAAAGGTGCACACACCATGATTCCAATTACAAGAAATTCTAGAACAAACAAAACTAGTCTCTAGAGCCAGAAAGTAGATCAGAGTTACGTGGTGCCAGGGGAGAAGACACTGAGTGGGAAGAGCCATGAGGGACTCTTAGTGGTGATGGAAGTATTTGATATCTTGATGGTTGGTGTGGTTACACGGACTACATTGTACATAACATATATGACTCTTAGTGGTGATGGAACTATTTGATATCTTGATAGTTGGTGTGGTTACATGGACTGTATTGTACATAACATATACATGTAATAAGTATACACAAAATCTCATCAACCTGTGGAGTTTAAAATGAGATAGCTTATTGAATGTTAACCATACTCCAACAGAGTTGACTTTAAGAAAAAAGCACAATAAGAGACAATTATATACTCAGCAGTACGACTACAATTACTAACCCTGGCAAGATCAAGTGTTGGCAAGGACTTGAAGGAATTGGAACTCTTTACATCGATGGAAAACTTTTTTGGCAGTTAAATAAACAGCTTCCCTGTGACACAGCAATTCTACTACAAGCCTTATACCCAAGAGAAATAAATACATATGTCCACAAAAAGATTTGTACAAGAATGTTCACAGAAGCGTCATCTGCAACAAAGACTGGAAACTACCCAAATCTCCATCCACAGAAGAAAAGATAAACACACTGTGCCATGTTCATACAATGGAGAACTACTGGGCCCCAAGGAATACCCGAACACTGTCCACAATAATATGGACGAGCCTCAACATCGTGTGCTAAGGAAAGATGCATACGAGGACATACTGTATGACTCCACTTACGTGGACTGCAAAATCAAGCCACACTAACCTACGTGGCCAGAGATCGGAGTGGCGCATGCCTCTGGGAAGGGCACTCACAGGAGGAGAGCCTGAGGACACTTTCTGGGGCCATGGCGACAGTGTGGATCTCAATTTGAGCAATGAGTGCATGGGTTTCTCAAAATTCATCAAGCCATTGCCTTTAGGATTTGTGCATTTTACTGCATCCCTTGACAAAGCACGAAACATAAAGTCAAAGTCAAAGCCAAGAAGATTTAGGGGCTGGAGAGCTCTTCAGAGATGAGGTACATTTGTACTTACTTTGTATTTTCTTCGACACTGGAAAATGCTACTAATCGAGAATATTCTTCACAAATGAGATTCCTCTGAGAACAAAGTGACATGGCGCCCTAATCCTCAGGGGGCCCAAGGAAACAAAAACAGGAGCCTGCTGAGCTGTGGAAGCCCAAAAATCTTTGAACTCACAGATGGCGTGCTCAACTGGGAGCCCAAACATGTTCTGTTTCCTAGCAGAAACACTCATGCACGCAAAAGCCTCGGGCAGGCAGCGAGGCGACTGAAACAGTGACCTGGTCGTCACAGATGTCTTCAGCTGCATTTGGAATCCACTCTGCCTACTTTAAACAGACGTGGCCTTCTCCCAGGGCTACTCAAAACAAGCCCATGCCCTCTGCGGTCACAGTTAATCTGACTTGTGGGGGTCCTGATTTTGAGGGCCATGCGTGTGAGCAGGTTTCTCACACTGCTTTGGCCAAGCAGTGTCTGCCACACAAGAAGCACCACATGGCTCGTGGCATTCTCTTGCTGCTGTCAGGATGTAGGACGCCTCGTTGGGGTGCAATCACAAGGGCCCTCCCCGACAAGGGCAACAGCGCACCCAGCTCTTTGTATCGCTGCTGCGAAGATTGAGTCTGAGAGATTGGATACTGGAGATGCCCAGTCCACACTCAGTTCTAAGGGGTACAGCATCCTTCCCCCTATAGGCCATGTGCAGACTCAATTGCTTAGAAAGCATCTGCAAACATGTATTTTTCAATTGTAGGCTGGTCCTGGACAGCAGATACAATCTAGAAATTCTCAAACTCAGAAGAATTCTATTCAATGCCAGCTTCACAGGGGTAGCCTCTGAGCACAGGGCTCCAACCTCAAAAGGGCTCCAGACTTGGCTGAATGCTCAACTGTTGCCGTCTTGAAATTCTGATAGGTTTTTTAAATGGAATTTCACATTTTATAGTGCAGCAGGACTGATGCAATTTAAATCCAAATGGATCATCAGCCTAAACGTAAGAGCTAACACCATAATTCTTAGCAGAAAACTTAAGAGCAACCTTAAATAGAACAACAAAGGCACAACCAGCAACAGAAAAAAAATATTTATGTTAGATCTCAACAAAATAAAATCTTTGTGCTTTAAAGGATACCATGAGGAAAAGAAGAAGATAAAGACAAGAAGCAACAAGTACTGGCAAGGATGTAGAGGAAAGCGAACCCGGGTACACTGTGGGTACAGCCATTATGGAGAACAGTATGAAAGTTCCTCAAAAAATTAAGATTAGTGTTACCTTATGATCCAGCTATTCTACTTTTGACTATTTCCCAGAGAACACAAAAAACACTAATTTGAAAAAACACATGTATCCCGATGTTCACTGAAGCATTATTCATAATAGCCAAGTGTCCAAGTGTCCAAATATTTATATTTATAATATTTGTTATAAATATTATAATGACCTAAGTGTCCACTGACAGAGAAGATGTGGTATATATACACAGTGGAATACTACGCAGCTGTAACAAAGATGAAATCTGCCATTTGTGACCACATGGGTGAATCTTGGGAGGATGACGCAAAGTGAAATGTCAGAAGGAGAAAGACAAACAGCATATGATTTCACTCATATGTGGACGATAAAGAAACAAACCAAAAAAAGAAAACAAAGCAAACTCTTAGATACAGGGAACAGACTGGAAATTACTAGAAGGAACGGGGTTGTGAGGTAGGTGATATGGGTAAAGGGGATTAACTGTATGATGACGGATGAAAACTAGACTTTTGGGGTGACCACTGTATAGTGCACACAGATGTTGAATTATAATGCTATATACCTGAAACCTATATCACCAATGTCACCTTGATAAAAATGTATTGACAAAAAGAGTGAATTA
Source organism: Scalopus aquaticus (assembly GCA_004024925.1). Taxonomy (NCBI): domain Eukaryota; kingdom Metazoa; phylum Chordata; class Mammalia; order Eulipotyphla; family Talpidae; genus Scalopus; species Scalopus aquaticus. Next base: position 37,828 of record PVIJ01003503.1, read on the forward strand.
TAAAAAAGAAAAGAAAGTGAAAAGATAACCCAAAGAATGGGATAAAATTATTTACAACTTATATATCTGATAAAGAACTTGTTTCCACAAGGGACCACTGAGATGGGTCACGGGTGAATTGGTGGTGGGTTACTCAAGGGGAATATACAATGTAAAAGATATAAATAACAATTAAAATAAATAAATAAAAGAACATTGGAAAATATTAATTTAAAAAATAATAGTCAGATGGTAGAAAAATCTGGGATCAATTCCAGCATATAGGTTAAAAAAAATCTTCAAAAATGCCTAAAATGACTAGAACTTGATGTCCTTAAATTAATATTTTATTGAAATATAGTTTTATTTCTTTACCCTATTTTTCCCAAATAATCACACTGTAATTAATTATGTCTGGTTTCAATAAACTTGGTCAGTTTAAATAAATTAGGCAAGAACAGAAATAATCACGTGACATTTTAAATTTTCTTTGCTGGGACTTTTCATGAGTAATCTCAGATTGAGATTGAGATCTCAATCTCAATCTGAGAAGCTAAACAATCAGTTTCTCAGCGCTCGGGATTCGTGCCAACATACGCTTACCTTAGGCTCCACCTGCAATAGCATTATTTGGGGGTATATGCCACTCCTCTCAAGGTTTCCAAGATGTCTTGGAATTACTGGGCCTGCAAAGAATTGCTGTCTTTACCCTCCTGATTGAGAACTTGTAACCCTGTGAATAAGGTGCCAAGCTGTTTGTTACTTTGTTGGCACTGAGATCAGTCTGGTTCCTGAAAGAAAGTCTGGTTTCAAATATGGCAATTGCGGGGCCTCCCCAGTGGCGCAGCGGTTGGATGCTGCGCCACTGTGGGGCACAAGTTTGACGCCCAGCCAGGGAGATTCCCACATGGCGTGGCAGACCTCACCTGCCTCACCCACCTCGCCCGCTGCTCCCCTCAGCAGTGTATTTCCGTCGATCTGCCTGTGCTGCTCCCCACTCTGTCTCTGGTGAACCCTCTCGCCGCCCCACACCTCTGGCCTGTACCCCAGCTTGTTTGCATAAAAAAATTGTGTCCACAACATAAAGAATTCTTGCAATGCTATAATACAAAGACAAATAACCCAATTTAAAAAGTAGAAAGGGGGCCTCTCTGGTGATTCAAGGGGTTAAGTCTCAGCACTATGAAACTGTCGGCAGCCACTGCAGCACGAGTTCGATCCCGGCCAGGGAGCTGACCCACAGGGCACAGCAGACCCCTCCTGTCTCCCCGCTGCTCCTCTCAGCAGTGTCTCTCAGTGGATCTGCCTGTTCTGCTCCCCACTCTGTCTCTGGTTAATCCTCTCACCACCACCCACCCCACACACCTCTGGCCTACACCCGAGCTCTTGCATGCATAAATAAATAAATCTTTAAAAAAATTAAAAGTTAAAAGGACCTAATACACTTTTGTCCAAAGAACATATACAAATGGCCAATAAGCACATGAAAGCATTTTTAATATCATTAGCTATTAGGGAAATGTAATTCAAAGCCACAGTGAGATCCCACATAATCCTACTAGAAGGGCTCTAATAAAAAACACAGATAATTACAAGTGTTGAAAAGAAGATGGGCAAACTACAACTGTCATACACTACTAGTGGGAATATAAAAATGGTGTGGTAAGTTTGGGAAATGGTTTGGTAGGTCTCCAAAATGTTCAACAGAATTTTGAACATATGATTCAGCAATTCCACTTCTAGGTATCTAACCAGGAGAAATGAAAACATAGGTACACAAAAAGTTGTACAATATTCCCAGAATGAAAACAACATAAGTGCCCATTCACATGAATGTATAAGCAACTTGTAAAATACAGAGTGGAGCATTATTCAGCAATAAAAACAATGAAGTACTAAAACATACTATAATATGGATGAATCTTGAAAATATTATGCCAAAGGAAAGAAATTAGAAATAAAAAAACGCATATCATTTATCTGATATATCCAAAATAGGCAAGTCCATGGAGACAGACGTTAGATTAATGTTTGCCGGGCACTGCAGGCGGGCAGGGGAGGTGGGGGGTACGGCTGTGGGCACGGGCTTCCTTCTGGACATGAGGAAAACAGTATGTTCCAATTGATTATGGTGATAGTTGTAGAACTCTGAATATACAAAAAAAAACATTAAAATGTACACTTTAAATGGGTGGATTTTATGGTGTGTGAATCATGTCTCAATAAATCTGTTTTTCCAAGTAATGTTTAATCATTAAAGCTTTTTAGCTTGTTAGCTGCTTTTTTTCTTCCAATTTTTTTTTTTAGTTGAATGAACCAAGAGACTCAGGAAGAAGTAAGCGACACAAACACTATAAGCCACGTCCGAATTCCCTTGGGTCACTACAGGCAAAGACTTAAGAGTTATCCGAGTCCCCCAAAACTCACCACTGGCCTTTCTTACAGTGTGAATCTAAGGGGGATGATGAGGATACTAGTGAACTATTTTTCTTATTTCTTGATTGGCTTTATTCAAGCAGCTCAAAATTCAACTGCTCTTTTAAGCCATACTTGTAATTACAACCAAAATCTTTTAGAAAAATGATCCAGAGAATGCACAATATATCAAAGGTTAACTGTACCTTGTCTTTAAAATTGCAGGCTACTTAAAGACGTCCCCTGGATTGTTATTATTGGCAGACGATTTTTTTCCTCTGCCTCTAATATGGGCATGGCTGTGCTGGCCGGAGGCACTGAGAACAGGAGATACTGTGGAATGCTGGAGAATTCCTTCTCCAGGAGGCTCTGTGGCTATGTCACTCAATCATTCCATTCCCGGGAGCATCTCTCGGGGACACGCATCGTTTTTTCTCGCAGGCGTACACACCCACACAATTGCATCAGGGCTTAAAAGCCCAAGTCCACATGATGACTTAGGGGAAGGACACAGAAGCTGAAGAAAGGAAGGGACCGGGGGAGCTATGGGGGGGCAGCAGCAAGGCTTAAAGTGCTGGATGGAAACAGTCTAATGAATGGAGTAGAAACTGATCAGCCAGCAGAGCGGGGATTCTGCGGTAGAAGAATAAGCTGAGGGCACTGGAAGTGAGTAATGGCATTTTTGCATGGAGTTCCTGGAGAAAGAACACATTCCAAGTGCAGTTTTGAGATAAAATACAAGACACCTCGTTGAATGTGAACTTCAGATAAAGAACGTGCATTTTTGTGGTATAAGCACTTACGGATGAAACTTTGAGTTACTTTTCCCACGAGCATCCCCTCTACCCCCTCTGACCCTTTCTCCCTCCCCCTCTGTCGCTCAATCTCAGAAACCTCACAGTCATGAATGTCTGCTAGTTTTTATAAGTCTCTGACTTTGTGGCATTGTCCACAACGCCCATGCCCAAGATCTGTCTTTGTTGTTCTCATTTGATTTACTACACTTCATTACCTTGAGTTCCCTCCCTTTTGCTGTAAATGGAAACATTTCATCTTCGCGGCTGAGTTTTTATAGAGATCAGCTGCCCAGAATAAGAGTGCTGAGGAAACAAGGACGCTTTCAACTCTCCTTCCTTCCGCCTGACACTGCAGGGACAAAGCGACGCTGGAGCAGTGGCAACCATCAGCAACGGGAGCATGATGGCAAGACTCACAAGAGCCTGCCCAGCTCCTGAGTCCTCCGAGTCACCCCAAAATCTGCAGCCCCTTCCTTCAGACCGCCAGACCTGTGTGATAACACTGGTCAACACATTTTTACAAAAGTCATGTTACTGAAATAAAATTAGTCATTTCCTATCAATTTGTATGTGCTCAACACGAATATGACAGTCAAATTCTAATTTTGGCTCTAGTTGGTTTTTTTTTGGAATCTGCAATAAATGGATGTTTACATCACGAAATGCATGCCAGTAGTGATAGGCCTACGGTTAATACCTGTAAAAAATCAAGTCATAGACTACTTCTTAGATTTCTTCTCTTGTCTCTTGGACAGCTGTTCAGGAGCATCTCTGGGGAGTGTCCAGCAGTAGTCAGCCAGCATCGTAGTGGACCATTTTCCCTGCTATCTTTGTCCCTGAGTTATCTTGATGAAAACATTCGCCATGTTCATCACTGACCATACCACAGTTTTCAGGGAAGAAATCCAGATGGGAATAAAGGAAGTGGATCTTTAGAGACATATTGCAGCCAAGTTTCTGATACTGCATCAGCATGGCTTCTACTAGTTCCTTGTAGTTTTCTGCCCTAACATTCCCAAGAAAGTTTGTAGACACTAGGCGAAAAGCATTCCATGCTTGTTTTGCATCACCCTGCAGCAAGTTGTTGAACCGGTCATCTCAATGCAGACGGAATGTTTGGGTAGACTATTCTTGACTTCTTTTGCTTTGTTATTCTGCCGGAAAGAGGAGGAACCAAGCAGAAGTAACAGTCTTTTATGTGGTCGCTTGGCTCTCTCCACACCATGGGGACTGCAAACGGCATTGATGGTCTTTTGCCACTGTGAAAGCTGTGTTATACATGTAGCACAGCATATATGCAGGGTCCAAGGCTTGTCTTGGTCACCAACCTTGCATCCGAAGTCAAGACGATAAGCTTTCTTCACTTGAGAAGTGATACTTTTCTTCTGGTTGGCAAATGTCACTTCCCCACAAATAGAGCAGAAATTGTCCACGCTATTAATGCACTTTTGAGGCATGACTGTTCTGTATTGTGCCTAAATGGGTAAAATAATAACAGTTCTATGGAACAGTAGCTTTAACTGTCTTGCACAAAATCTGAAATATTTTCAATGCTCAAATTTTCTGACAGGGCTTTCCATAGTACACTGCTGACGTCAGCTTACTTCAGCAGCCGCCTGGCAGTAGTATTGCATTGCATCAGAAAATGATGCAATCAACTCTGGATGATGTGTGCATGATGGTATTATGCAATGTGATGCAATATTACATCATTCTAGGCTGATTTAGGATGTTTTTGCAGTCCTACTGGATAAATTTACATGGTGAAACATATAAAATGAATTATATGAAATATCTTCAAAACAAGAGCGAATAAAAAATTTTCAGGGTTATATTCATGTTCAGCACACCAAGACACTACAGATTAGGGCCTTTTTAAGTCAGTAATAAGCTCACTGTTGACCAGTGTAATCACACATTCTCTGCCCTAAGCCGCTGCTGAGTACTCTGTTGCTTACCAATGAAAATGTCCCAAGGTGCAACCTCATCATAGCCTCCCATAAAATTGGTTCAGGAATTGGATACTAAAATAGAGGGGTTCTACTTTCTTTGGGACCATGAGCTGTAAAGCTGGATGTTCCTGTTGGCCAGTGATCATCTGCCATGGCCATAGGGAGAAAACAAAGCCCACCAGGGAAGGGGAGAGCTGAGGGGCTGCCCCCACAACGACGCTAACTCTCGTCGAGGCGCTGGCTTCACCCCCTTATCTGCACAGGGGAATGACGATGCCTGCCAGGCAGGGCTGCTATGAGAATGGCTTGATCTAACCTTCCTAAGGTGTCTGGGTCACTTCCCTCAAGTTTAAAAGCCCTGGAGAAGGAGGTATTCCAGTGTTATCTGCAGAGGAGCTTAATGCTGTTACTTGATAGCGCTTGGGTTGAATCCAAGGAGCTGGTGTGCCCGAGCTGGACAACTCGCCTCCCTTGAAAAATACTCGGGCCTCTGATCCAACTTCGCCTGGGTTTGTGCAGCAGCTATGCTCAGAGAGGGAGAACGAGGGGGCAGAGAGGGAGGAAGGAGATGAGCTGGGAGGCCAGAGGAAGAGGAGGGAGCAGGAGGAGCCAGCGGAGGAAGGAAGGCAGGGAAAGCTGTGTCCTTGAGCGGAACTCCAGAAAGTTTCGTGGCGTTTTCATTCATCAGGAGCTGCTGAGAGCCACACCATTAAAAATCTTTCAAAAATAAAACAAAATCAAATTTTAGACTGCTTCCGGTCCTAGAGTCCCTCTTTAACATTTCATTTTCTACTTGCAGTTACCACTCCAAAAGAAAAAAGATAAATCAGTGAATGGGGGCTTTTCTTATTCCTGTTCTATATTTGAGAAGACACAAGAAGTTCAGAAAGTCACGTGTCTACGTGGGTATGCAAGAGGGCAACCCAGGTGTGCCCAGGGCATCGCCCTGCTCTGGCCATCCCGGCACAAATGCCACCGAAGGCCAGTTGCTAAAATTGAAAAGATGCACAGCACATCACTCAGGCTGCCAGAAGCTAGCCAGAGCAATTACCTCAAATCTGTGTGCTCGCGATCCTTAACATAAATAAAATAAAACAGAGTGAAATGCAGCATCTCCCTGTCTGGAAGTCCACAGCCTGTGGTGGAGACAGAATGTAAACACGTCGTGGTAATCGCTCTAATAAACTGGCCCGGAGCCCTGGAAACTTCGCAGAGAAGACGTCCTCCACGCAGGTCTTACAAGCTGAGCGAGGATTTCTCGGGGAAATAAGAGGGCAGGGGTGAGAGGCAGCGTCCAACGGGCGTGCACGCCCCAGGGTGTTTGAGAGAAGCGAGCCACTGAACGCATGACAAGGAAAACGGTGGAAAGCTCTGCGGACCATCGGTGCACGCCCTGAACCTCCGCAGTCAGTGTCCCTTCTCGGCCCCCAGGCAGCCCCAGTGGTGAAATAAACATTTGTTAAACGCGCGGCCACCTCCCCGATCTTCCACACACAGTAAAACAGACCGCGAGGCCGCGTGACATGTGCTGCAATGGGGCTTTTGCAGGGGCTGGGTCACGCTAAACGCTGAAGGAAGACACGAGTTCACGGACCGCAACGCCCGTTCACCAACACTGCACTGCTCCTTGCGAGTGCTTGGGGTGGGGGGTGAGCACGGCTGCTCCAGCTCCCCGACTCGCAGGCTCAAAGAGCAAGGGCGCACCCCCAAGACCCAAGCGAGCCGGTGGGAGGACGAGCGCACCATCGCTGACTCCTGGGCGCCCGGCTGCTCCTCGCCACCATTGCTCATGCCAGTCGCAGAGTGGTCGCAGCTCTTCCCGGGTGGAGGCGGCGTTCGTGAGCAGAGGCCTATGGAAAACACGCTGACCCCGAGCCACAGGCAGGGGCGGGCTGGGGGCTCCACTAGGGAGCTCACTAAGCGTGCGCAGGGGCGGCACAGACATTAGAGAGGCTTGAAATGGGACCCAGCACAGACACTGGAGTCGCCTCCTGTTAAGGGAAAATGAGGTTTGGGGCGGGCATTCCCTTGCAAGGAGAAAAGGCTGGGTTATAGCGCCCTGAAAATAAACTTGCCTTGATGTCATGCGACGTCAAGTGGGAATCCCAGACGGCCACTGTGTTACCAGGGTCGCCTCTACGCGGAAAGTCAAATGAGTCCAAGGGACGGAGGAAAGGAATATGCGAGGGCGCCAGGATTTATCCCCGAAGGGTGAACACACCGCGGGTCTCCGGGCCCTTCAGCCACCCACCTACTCCTTCACCGCCCGTCTGCGCCGACTGCAGAGCAGCCCACCGGAGGCCTCGGTGACACACCCGCGAACGGGCCGGCACAGGGGAGAAAGCAGTGGAGGAGCCAGCCAGTCCCCGGTGCCATGGCGCGCCTGAGGGCCCTCCCTCCGCCCCTCCCTTCCCTCCTCACCATCCCATCCAAGCGCAGTGCAAGGTCTGTATCTGCCCCGAAAGGGGGGGGGGGTTCGGGGGAGCATTTTGCGGGGAGGGGTTGCGACCCAGCAGAGCATGTCAGAGCAAAAGCAGGCTGACAAAGGCATTTGCTCGCGGCAGCCTGCTGCTGGGGGCTAGAGTCCCAGGGCCATGTGGGAGCGCCGGACCGGCGATGGGAGGGTGGCGGTGTTGGCTTGGGAAGGGCTGTGGAGCCTGAAAGGGGTGAATGGAGGAAGTGGCGAAGGCATCAGCTTGGCGGGGGCGGTTGGAGTCTGCGGCAGTGAGAGGAAGGCTGGCGCGGGGCGGCGGGGCTCAGAGAAGCGAGAAAGGCACCCCGGAAAGTTGGAGGGTTGGTGGGCCTGTGGGTGACTGGCTGCCTATAGGGTGATCCCCTCGCTGATGTCGGCAGTGAGAGAGCCACGCTCTGCACCGTCAGAGAAGTGAAGGAAGGAGAAGACTAGAATGATCCCCGCGGCGCGGCGCTGGAACCGGGGATACCGGCGCAAGCTCATGGGCTTCAACCTGTAAAGACGGACAGAGAAATACATGCGTGTGCAGCCCTGAGTAGGGCCACGCAGCGGCAGCTAGAGGTGCGCACATACAGCCCCCGGATGTCGCCACTGAGGAGGCGTAGGAGTTGTGACATTAGACAGCAATGAGTATACATTGCGACCTTTTTTTCTAAGTACCATTTTGTACTCAACAGAACCAGTGGCTAATTTGAGTGCTGGAGCAGGAAAAGTACAAGACGATCCTGGGAGAGCTTGTTGGGCCTGAGAGCAAGGAAGGGCTCAAAGAATGATGGCGACACACTGGACAGACACAGAATGCATCTTGCAGGGGCGTCCACTGCAGTTTTGCCAGATTCAGCCAATAAAAACAGAGAACAATCAATTAAGTTTAAGTTTCCGGTAAACAAGGAACAGATTAAGTACATCCATGCATTATTAAATACGCCTATGCAATATCTTAAAATGCTTATACTAAAATATTAATCACCCTTTATCTGAAATTCAAATTCAGCTGAGTGCCCCGCATCGGACCTGGCAACCCTACGCCGCTGCTAATGTGGGACTCCTTGAGCGTCAAAATAAACCTGAGTAAGGGGTTCCATAACCCACAGAACAAAAGAAGAATCCATGAGTTCACAGTGAAATAAATAAATAGAGGGACTGGAGGAAGTTTTTCCCTATGGTAGAATGTCAAATCCTATCTGTAAAAGGAGTGAAAGGAAAACGATCATCCAGCAATTGCCACAGTAAAAGTTTTGCCAAGAAACATCCATAGATGCCCAAACTCATGGGTACAAGTGTGATGAGGAACGGGGCACTTACACTCCTCCAGTGTGATGTTCCTGACAACAGTGAATAACCTGAACCTGATCACGAGGAACCATGAGACAAACACAAATTTCGGGACATTCTGCAAAATCACTGGCCTGCTCTCTCCAGAAGCGTCAAGGTCCTGCAAGTCAGAAAAACAGTGAGGAATTGTTCCAGCTGGAAAGAGGTTAAAGAGACACACAACTAACCCCAACCCTGAACCCTCTTTTTGATACAAAGGAGATTACTGGGACAACTGGTGGAACCTGCATGGACCCCGGGAACTACAAGGGAGTAGTGTGTCAATGTTGATTTCCCGAGTAGTCTGGTGGCCATTACTTCTAGAATTCCACCGAATTCCACCTTAAATACTAGGAGGAATGGGGCATCTTGTTGGCAACTTTCTCTCAATTAATCTAGGGGGGAAATTCGTTGTAGCATCATGGCAAATTTTGTGTCAGTTACGAATTCATTTAAAAACAAATGTCTGAAAAAAATCACACCATCAAAATGACATAAAATGAAGCAGAACTTATTTTTTTAATAGTATATTTTTTAAGTTTGTTAAATGTATTTATCAAGTCACAGGTACTTTCTGTACCTCACTGTCCAGCTCAACCTACCACTAACCATTTTATCAGACGCAGTGTCGGGCACAGTTTTCACGTGCGATACTCTTATATCTATGGAGGACCCAGGCCTTACATAGAGTGAGGGTAACTATGACATCTGGACAATTTATGAGACGTGCTAAATGAGTCACACCTGTCACAGACAAAACCTGCTAACGTCTTTGAGCTCCTGTTGGCTATTAGCCTGCCCGGGGAAGATCAGTTTCCATTGAACGGCATAGAGAAAGAGAGAAAAGAATCTGGAATTAGACAGGGAACAACTTCAGAAGTTGAAACAATAGCAACGTATCAAAGGCTTCCGAGGAGAGCAGCCCCAATCAGCTGCTGGGCCCCAACTAGGAGGTGACTGTATGAATCCAGGTGTATGACAACAAGAGAGCCAGCTGGAATACGGAATGGCAGAGGGAACAGAATGAGAAGAATTCTACCAGAACTTTAAATGAACAAGAAATAAGCTCAGTCCTCTTCAGGGCAGTCCTGTTTAGAGCCAGATAGTAAATTTTTTCAGCTAGTAAATATTTTCAGCTTTGGAGGCCAGTCTCTGTAGCAACTACTCAAGACTGCCATGCAGTGCAAGAGTCACCACAGACCAGGCTAAGTAGGCACGACCGTGCTGCAGTAAACCTAGATTTGGTCTAAGGATCAGACTTGACCCAGAGGCCGGCTGCTTGCTAATCTCTGGAGCTGAGAGAATTAGAGATGATTCTCTGGTTTTGATCCCAGGTGACTCGAAGAATGATCACACCAAAGAATGACTGCAGCCCTGAGACGAGTGGAGAAGCCAAAAAGGAGGAGGTTATCAGCACAACAGCATGAGTTTCAGTCTACCCGTGGTGCACCTGAAGCCTAAAACCAGGGCCTAGTGGACTCGAGGGAACAGGGACATGACTGCAGAGAAGCTCGTGGAGCCAGCCGAAAAGATGTGCTTTATGAAGGTTTGGAGCTGCAGGCTGAAGGGAAGCAGGAAGCAGGCCCGAGCCCAGCTGATGTCTGGACCAGAGACATGGGGGTGTGAAACCAGGCGCCAGTCAGGCATCAGCGGGGCCCTGGAGGTGAAATGGAAAGAAGGCACTGAGTTAAAGCAGAAAGGCAGCGGGCACGGCCTCAGATGACCCCTGAGTCACAGCCTTGGTAATCAATTCCTCTGAAGTGTGGGCAGAGCCTGGGATTGACTTTGCACCAATTGAAGATGACAAAGGCGATAGGGTCTACTTCCAAGACTACGGTCCATTCCCGAGGACACCATCTTAGCTGACGAGTCACCTGAGATCAAAACCAGATCCAGGGAGAGCAAGACACTCTCCCGTGCTGGCTGTGCCGAAGTCAGCTGCCATGTCGAGAGGCCTGTGAAAGGACCAAGAGGCAAGGAATGTGGGTGGACTCCAGAAGCTGAGAGTGGCCCTTGGCCAACCACCAGCAAGAAAACAGGAGCCTCAGTCCTCTAACCACAAGGAACTGAATTCTGCCAACAATCACATGAGTTGCAAGAAGGGATGTAACCAGGCTAACACCTCATTTGCAGCCTAGTGAACCCGGGGGGCAGAGGAACCGGTTAAGTTGGGCCTGGGCTCCTGAGCCAGGAAAACTCTGAACTATAAATGCAGGCTGCTTGAAGCCTCTCGCTTGTGGTCATTGGTTATGCGGCAACGGGAAAATACCGATTAGGAACAAGGTGCCCGGATGGTGGCGGTGCTTCACATGGCAGTGGTGGCCAGGTCCGCTCCTATTTGCCACTTTACGGCTACTCAGAGTCTTTGGAATATTGAAGCCTAGAAAAGCCTCTGGTATTAGCTGTTTACATTTGGTTTTTGCTTTTTAAGTAGTGGGTGGGAGTTAGAAGGAAACCAACCCAAACTTACTTCACTTAAACTCGATTTTGACTTCGTTGTGTGCAATAAGATACACTCGCGGCCTATCAACACTGAGACATCAGGCAACATTCCTGTCAGCTTTGGCGAAAGAAGAACACATTGCAGTGCAGAGACAGACAGTGAAAGGTGGACACGAAGCAGTCACGCTCACACTTGATTTGGGCACCATGTTATTCTTCAGCCATCCTCGCCTCTTTGCGAGGCATGTCAGCAGTGTAAAGGCAAGTCAGAAACAGACTTCAGAGGAATTTAGACTTGTCTCCAGTTCCTGGAACCCAGAATACAATGTGCTGTGTATCATCTTAATTACCCTTGTTACTGAACAGTGCAATAATAAACAGAACGCATGAACAATTCTTGAATATAAGATTCTGGAGAATTACAGAGCAAACATTCTATTTCAGAATGCAGATCTCTCTACTAGGAAAGCATGGCTGAAGAAAAGGAAATCTTAGTCAGCCGCTCGAAAAGCACTCATACGGATGGGCTAAGTCCTGCAGGTGCTGTCATTGTCAGCGGTTGAAAGGACTGAAGGGCTGGAAAGGGCAGCTTCATGGGAAGAAAGTGTCTACTGGCCTCATGTGAGTCGACAGTACATAATCCACGCGTGTGGATTAATAAAGCTGTCGAGGGCCTCCCCGGTGGCGCAGCGGTTGAGCGCTGAGCTGTGGAGCTGTCGGCAGCGGCGACGCGAGTTTGACGCCCGGCCAGGGAGAATCCCACATGGCTTGGCAGACCTCTCCTGCCTCGCCCGCTGCTCCCCTCAGCAGTGTGTTTCTGATCTACCTGTTCTGCTCCCCACTCTGTCTCTGGTGAACACTTTCGCTGCCCCACGCCTCTGGCCTGTACCTCAGCTTGTATGTAAAAAATAAATAAATAAATAAATAAATAAATAAATAAATAAATAAATAAATAAATAAATAAAAGAACTTTCAAAAAAAATAAAGCTGTCGAAACAAGAGCATCTCGATGTGTGCCAACACGGACGTGTTGGAGGTAAAGCACAGCTTTTGTGTAATGTGGTCCCACTTGTGTTGAGACAGAGGCAGAGAAGAGCCTGACTGCAGAACAAGGAGGTATTTAGCCTCCAAAACTGGTTCCCCGCTGCTTCCATACAGAACTGCACTGGATTCCTGCCCCTTGCCAGTTAGTTACAGCCAGGCGACGCAGTTCTCGCCCAGGCCTGGCCTTTCAGTCAGGGCACCTGCCTTCTTCATTCTGCGCTTCCGTCCTACTCACTAGGTGGGACTGAAACGCTGAAACGGCAAGGCCGCAGTTATCCTGGGTCCCCGAGTGACCGCCTGCAGCAGAGCTGCCCTCCCACCTGAGCCACAACACACCGGACCTTCATTGTTTAAGCCTCAGACTTACGCGGACTGTCCCTGCGGCTTAGCAAGCCCCGACTTCTATGCACACTGTAATATAAAAGCACACACAGCCTATGCGCCCGTACGTGCCCTGGAAATGCCGGCAACGCTAACCAGCCAGTGGTTAACTGTGGTTATGTCTGGGGCATCAACATGGTGATGATGGGAATCACTGGGCAGATGGAAAGAGTAATTACACCGAATCCCCTGGCCCAGAGCCCCAGCCCCAATGTTCTGACTCCGTCCTGGAAACCAGGCTCAGCCGATTGGAGGCTCCTGATGCGCTTTGACTCTGGAGAGAGGAAGACAGTCACAGGCGATGAGCTGGTTCCCGGGGCGACAGCAGCACCGGCCGGCAGGTAACAGGGCGGCTTCTTGCCCGACCACTCTGCTGTGACTGTGTCTGTGCCTCAGTTACTGACTGCTCTGGGAGCTGGAGAAGAGGGCCAGGCTCCCGAGGGTGCCAGCCCCTGCCAGGCTGGCAGAGAATTCAGCTGTGGGGCCCAGATATAATAGCAAGGAGCATTGCTCAATGGAGAAGCGAGACGAAGATGAGGGCAAATGCGGTGTGAAGGAGGTTCTACAGTCAAACCTGAAAGTGTTGACAGGGAATTGACATTCTGACCCCAAAAGGCTATGTAAGATTTTCCATACAAAACTGGGTGCCATTTCTTTACATCAGCGATTCTCAGCCGCAGTAGCATGGACCTTTGGGGTCGGGCATTTCTTGGCTTCGGGGACAGTGACACCCTGTGTTGTAGTCTCTCCCAGCAGCCTTGAGAACTTGAGACGCCACCAGTGCACCCTCACTCCCCATGGGACAACCAACAAGGCCTCCAGACCTGGAGATGTCTTCCAGGGCAACACTGCCCTCCCACGAAGGTGGACAGCCACGGCATTAAATGGACTAATAAAAATCACTACTTGGCCTCCAATATGTTTTCTTATAAAATCTCACAAAACGGGACATAACTGAGCATCGGTTCAGTCAGTTAATATGTCTGGACAAGCTCGAAACACCCGTGGTTGACACAAGGCCGAGCACCACAGTCATTAAGGGAGATGACAGAGCAGAATTCAGAAGGCCGTAGCGAATGGGCCTAATAAATATGACTCCTTTGAAAGGGCTAAATATAAGCTTATTCTCTTGAGTCCAGACTACCACTGGCAAATTATAGGATGGAGAGAGACATGATTTAGCTTCTGCAAGTGTGAAAAGAATTTCTGCAAGAGCGAACAGGGACAAGACTACCAAAATGAGTGGTTTTTCTGGAGTCATTTTACTCCTGAGGTTGGCGAGGTTGGCTGGTCACCTGGGGAATGGCCATGATGCTTGGAGGGGCTCACGGGAGGTGGGAAACCTCAGGACCCCACAGCCTGATGGTCACAGGCTCCGGCTCCCCCACTTCATGAACTTCTCTGGGCTTTTGGCTAAACAGGTAGGAGCTGAAGGCAGATCAAAGTCTCATACTATAACCTATTTTCCTTGTCATGATTATCTGTGCATGACTAAAGAAATGACTTAGATGATTAGAATTTAATGATCCATTAAGGAACCAGTTATTTTTGTGTGAAGTAAAAAAAAAAAGACATTTACTGATAAGATTTCTGAGAATAAGGATTTCATAACCAGCTTAAAAATGTTAATTTACTTAGGAAACACTGGAATGAAAATAACATAACAATAAGGAAACTCTGGGCAGCCTCAGAATTTCTATTTGCATTTGCTTGTACAATAATATTTGGGCCAAGTAAAAACTCCATAGTATCACAGCATACTGTATGAATCAAAGTCTTGAGCAAAGAGAGGAGGCCAAGATTCCAGACATCGTGTGACATGGGGGGCAGCGGACACACATACATGTCCCTTAGTTACTGGTGCCTGTGGCAGATGCCTGCTGCCTCCTCAGCAGAGAGTCCCCAGACCCTGGCACTGTCTCCCCTTCCCCTCCCCTCGCTCGCATTTCCCTGCAGGCAGATACTTGCCTCTCTCTAAGGGCAAAAACACCAGATAGTCATACTTCCTTTCCCAGACTCCTTTGCAATGTAAATATGGGCACATGACCCAAGTAAGACCTAAGGGTAAATCAGCAGGGGGACTTCTGGGAAAGGTTTACTTTAAAAAATAACAAAGGCCTAGGGGTGGGAGTGGGATATACATCTGAAGAGGTGTGAGCCTCTACTGCTTACTCACATGCGGTATGATAAACTGGCATTACCTTAATTAAAGCAAATTAAATAAAAAATAATGAAGGCGTAAAAGCCTTTTTCATTCAGAGTCCTGAGAGGCCCGCGTGGCAAAGAACTGAGGGAGGCCTTGACCAATCGCCGGTGAGAACCTGAGGTTCTCAGCCCACTCGCCTTCAAGAAATGAATTATGCCAGCAGCCGGGGTGGGGGTGCGCAAGGACCCTTCTCCAGGTGAGCCCCAGTAAGCCCCGCTGCAGGCTGCCATCTTGATTGTCGCCTCTAAAAGCAGCAGAGGCATCAGCCAAGCTGTGTCTGGACTCCTGCCCCCAGAAACTGTGAGAGAATAAACAGGTATTGTCTTAAGCCGCTAAGTTAGCTCTAACGAGTTCTACAGTACGTTTCCTATTGGGTATGACACCAGATTATTTTTTGGTTCCGGGAATGTGCAAACAATTTCCAGATAGATTAATGGTAACAGCATTCCCAGATGCCCTGCCCCCCAAGAAAAAAAAACAACAAATAGGAACATTCCACTTTCAGATAGCAAGGGAGACCTGTGATAGAAAAATTAATATAACACCTATGTGAGATTTTTTAAAAATGTCCTTACTCTGCAAGCCACTTTCCATCTGTATTCTGTTACATGAAGCCAAAAAGAGCGGGGCTGTTACACGGGGCGATTTCTTTGACAGCCCCTGTCTTTTTGAACTGGTAATATTTCATTAGCATACTAACAAGCTACTGCCTATTATAAGATTTATTATGTTATGTCTGCTATTAAGAGATTGTCAAAAAGCCGCTGTACTAACTTTATACTCAAACTAATGAGAGAGCTGCACAATTGTCACGTGCTCTTCATTAGCGCTGACATTTGAGAGTGATTCATTTGGCTAAATGCACTCTGATTATCCCGAACAGGCAGAGAAATGATTATACCTATTGATGCCAGTTTATAGCATTCTTATGCAAACAGACATCTACATCTGTGTTATCTAATTTTTTAAAAAAAATGGATCCAAGACTGGCGTGGGGGTTAGGGTAGAAAAACCATGAGACCCAACTAAGACACATGCTCTGCCTGGGGAGCGTACGCACGTCACCTTTTGAATTTCGGTTTTGGCATGACACAGTGGGGGAACAGACAATGGCCACCCAAAGTCTGAAGACAGTGAGCGGAGGAGGGCCTGTCCCTGCGGTGGAAAGAAAACGATTATCCACACATAGACAAGGTCGGCCCAAGTGCCCTGGCCCGGTTTTCAAGCCATGTCGTGAAAGAGCATCTCTAGCAGCCTTTCAGGTCCGGGTCTCTGACATCTGAGACAGACCTGAAGAATTGGGGGCGTCCACCAATGAACTGGATCTAGGAAAACGTTTGCCCCTTGCCCCGTCCCAGGAACTAAAATAACATCGTGGAAGGAGATATTTCTGTTGGCCCAATATTTTCTGGCTGTGTCTACAGGATGCCAAAACAAGTGAAAACGGAAACACTCAGCCAAAGCAGGTACTTGGCACTTTAAGAACTGGTCGTCCCATTAGCCTCGTCTCCCCACGCACTAAGCCAAGCCCACTGTGTGTACAGACAGCCCCTTGCCGTTCAGAATTGAGGTAGGAGTCATTCATCTTTAGCAAGTCACACGTCCGATCGGAAGGGATTTGGCAAGTTTACATTTATGAGAATATTTCTCAGCTTCATCAAGCAGAGTTTTTCTTCCCTCTAAACACACCACAGGACTCTTCTATGAATTCATTATGGTCAAGATAGCAGCACTGTGCTTCTCTGCTCTTTGTCTTCTTGAAACAAAATGGTGTCTCCTCTTTCGCCTTCTCACTGTCCCTCTAGGGGCCTCCAAGATTCACAGATCTCCTGCATTTCTTCCTCTCAGTAATTCCTCTCCCAAGAGCAAAGGGCTCTCCCACTTTTCGGTGTTGACAGGACGCCCTGTTTTCTCCCATCTTGCTGCTCTCGGCTCCGGGGTCCCTGATCTCTGGCCCCTAGGCAGTGCTCTGCTTTGCGCACCCACCCACCTCCCCGAGCGCAGGCTCCCGCAGGCATGACCAGGGCAGCCAGGGGCCCCGGAGGAATGGGGCCATCTCCACATCTCCAGCCTCTGGCTGCACAAGTGTGACTTCAGCTGCAACAGTCTTGATTGGAGCACTTACTGGACCAGCTTTCTTCTGACAGACTGACGGGCCTAAGTCCTCGTAGGTTCTCTTCTTTATTTCCTTAGTTTCCTTACTGGAAGAGTAACGCCACTTTCCAACAAAATCTTTAGCATCAGAAGACATCTGGAAGGAGAAAACCGCCTTGTCATAGGTACAAACTTCTCAGCATATGATTCGATAAAGTGAACGAACTGGAAAGGATTTTAAGAGTCACCCGATCCATATTTTCTTCTTTTTATTCAGACACTAGTATTTACTGGGTCCTTTGTTCTTTGGGAGGCACTCCCAGGACCCTCCGTCCTTGCTGCACCTGCCTCATCTCCCTGTCTGGTGGCCCCACCCCACGATTAACTGACTCGCTTCTTCCACTGTAATCCCGGAGCATAAATAGCCTTTCTGCAAGCATGTATTTTTAATCAAGATAACTTTGGTGATTTAGAGGCACAGGATCACCCCCTTCAGGTACTGTTACCACACCACACCCACCACCAAGCCACCCACAGTCCACCACAATAACCCACTGTGCATCCTGCCCCTCTGGTAGCCTCAGTTCTAGAGTCAGATTTCTAGGGTGTTCTTGGTTTGGCTTTATCTGACCCTTTGTTTTGTTTCTCTCTATTCCACATATAAATGACACCATCTGGTATTTGTCACTCTCCTTCAGATTTATTTCACTTAACATAATCCTCTCCAGTTCCCTCCATGTTGTCACAAATGGCAAACATTTATCTTTTTGATTGCTGAGTAGTATTCCACTGTGTCTGTGTGTGTGGAGATATATATATATATATATATATATATATATATATATATATATATATATATCACATCTTCCTGCCACTCATCTGTCTTTGGGCACTTAGGTTATCTCCATAGCTTAGCTATTATTGTAGATAGTGCTGCAATGAACAAAGGAGTACAGATGTCCCTTCAAATTAATGTTTTTGCATTTTTTCAGGTAGATACCTAGGAATTGAATTGCTAGATCATATGGTAGATACACTTTTAATACTGTGGGAAATCTCCACACTACTTTCCTTGCGGACTAGACCAGTCTAATTTCCCACCAACAATATATATGGGTTCCTTTTTTCCTACGTTCTTACCAACACTGTCTTTGGTCTTCTTGATATGGGCTATTCTCAGAGATGAAAGGTGGTATCTCATTGTGGATTTGCATTTCCCTGACTGTAAGTGATGACGAGCATTTTTTCCTGTGCCTGGTGATCATCTGTCTTTGGAAAAGTGCTTATTAGCTCTTTCGCCCACTTTTTGATTGAGTTATTTGTTTTCTTTCTGTTGCACTATATGAGTTCTTTGTGGATACTGGATATCAGCTCCTTGTCAGATGAGTGGTATGCAAATATTTCCTCCATTCACAGAGTGGCTTTTGTTTTAGTGATGACTTCGTTCTCTGTGCAGAATGTTTTTAGTTTGATGTAGTCCCAATTGTTTATATTCTCTTTTGTTTTTCTTGTTGTTGGAGAGGAATCCACAAAGACCTCACTGAAGCCAACGTTATGGTGTATTTTGCCTATGTGATCTTCCTTTTTGCTTATGTTTCATTCCTTTGCATGCCATCATTTCCTCAACCCCATCCCTTCACATCCCTGCCCAGTCTCATGCTGGAGCCAATTCATATTATTACACACACACACACACACACACACACACACACACACCCCATACATGCCAACAGTGGGGTGAGCATGTCACAATTGAACATTTTATCATCCAGGAATCTCTATTCCCATCTCTCCATAGTTTACCAGTAGTGCTAACCTCGACACTGGCTTCAGTAAGGAACACTTCAATGA
This sequence comes from Scalopus aquaticus, assembly GCA_004024925.1. Lineage (NCBI taxonomy): Eukaryota > Metazoa > Chordata > Mammalia > Eulipotyphla > Talpidae > Scalopus > Scalopus aquaticus. The sequence goes on from PVIJ01003503.1 coordinate 56,776, forward strand.
AAAGCATCTGGGTCTACGTGGTAAGCTTATGCTACTGACCCTACCCCCTTGTACACCAACGATCTACTTATTGCACTGATCAGAGTTCCACAAGAGGCCCTTCCGAATCAAAAGGCATCATGTCTACAATGCCAGTTCTCAGAGTCCATCGCACTGGAAAGTTCCCCACAGAGCTCTGTATTAGTCAGCTTAGCTTGCTATAACAAAGCACCACAGACTGAGTGGCTAACACTGCAGAATTCATCTTCTCACCTTTCTGGAGGCGGGGAGTCTGAGATCAAGGTTTCAGCCGGTTTGGTTTCTGGTGAGGCTCGCTTCCTGCTTGTCCATGGCCACCTTCCCCCCCGGCCCTCACGCAGCCTGTCCTCCATGCAGGCACACAGAGAACGTGAGAACAAGCCAGCCCTCTAGGAGCTCTTATTTTTCTTTTCCCTCAAAGTTTAATTGATTTGCCTTTCATTTATGAAGTTAAAGAAGTTTGGGGATACAACTGCACACCTCAAGGTGTTCACATGCTTCCTCGGGCCCTCCACTAGAGCTCCCGGCTGGGGTCTCTTCTTAGAAGGATTCTAGCCCTATAGGATCCGGTCCCACATGTGTGACTTCATTTACCCTTCATCACTGCCTTACTCCAAACACAGCCGCCCTGGGCATCAGTTTCAACAAAATAATTTGGGGACCACCGATAGATACCGTCTGTAAGAAGTTCCTCAAAGACTCACGTCATCTTAACCAGCTAAAGAAAATAAAACGTGAGGTTTTGGTAGGTAGAAACAGCAAGAGTCGGGGGTAGAGTAGAAGGGGAGCACCTAGGAACTCAAGAATAATGGTTTGGGGGCCAAAATGTCGAGGCTATATCCAGAAGATAAAAATAACTGGATTCTATCTCAAATTCTACACAGAATTGTGCTTTTTGTGGCCCCTCAGAATCACAAGACTTGCAAGTGGGGAGCGACTTTTATCTTCACTTGCAGACACTGAGGTGCAGGTGGCCAGTGCTGCTCATGCTTTCCTGACGTTCTGCTGCAGGAAATGCCTGTTCATTGATTCATTACTTCTAAAATTCAGGGTGCATGCTCAAAAAGAAAAAGGGTGGAGCTTCTGAAGAAATGTTCTATTCAGGAATTTGAAGTCATAAGTCTAAAATCCAGAAGGTTATCAGAAAAGAAATCCAGAAAGTGAGAAAGGTTAGGAAAACATAAGACACTTTGTCCCGTGTTAAAAGTTGCATCAACAAATGGAGAAGTGGAAGGAATGTGTCTAGCAGAAAAAAAAAAAAAAAAAGGCTGTGTGAAACCGGCCGGCCGGCGCGGCCACCACGGAGGGGAAGGCCCGTGGCTCCTGGGCCCCGCTTCCAGGAATCAACTCGTCTCGCCGCGCGCGCAGGAGCAAGAGCATCTCCTGGGTAAAAAGGAACCTCAGACACTGAACAAAGACTATTCACAGAAAGCTGCTGATGGTTCGAAAGGCTCTCAGGGAAAACATTTGCTTGACCTTTAGCACATCAGATTAGGCCGCGGACTGAATGCCCGGGCAAGGACCGCGCTGTGTTCCGGGAAAAGAGACCGTGCCCGGGCAGCGTCAGAAACGGCATTTCCCCTCCGCTAAAAGGAATGGTCTCAGGAAGCTCTTCTCTCTGGGAAGACGCGAAGATGCACTATTTAGCCCCTTCTTTTCTGTCTCAAAGAGAGTTGGAGGGAAAATAAGATGGAGATGAGCACCTTTTTCCAGAAAGGAAAGGCGAGTATAGCGGACTGCACTAACGCCCCTTCCCGCACAGTTCCTGGGCCACACGCACGGCGCCCCCTCGCGAGGGCTCTTCCTGCCTGCTGCGTCTGCATTCTGCCATGGGGCATGCTCTGGCCGATGGATGACACGACTGCCGGATGCAGCTAACGCACCGGGAAGACGGGTCTTCTCTGCGCATGTGCCAGGGTCAAGAAAAGCGCTTCCCGCAGAAGCTGCTGTCACTCAGCCTGAGCCCTGGAATGAACACACACTGGGCCACGTTATCATCCACGTGCTGAGACGCCGAGACAGGCTGCGGCCAGAGCCTGAAGAACAGTCATAGAGCCATACTCCCCCAAATCTCCTCCCCCGCCCCAGCCCCCCAAACCTGAAGACTAGCAAGTGATGGTGATGTCCCTTTTAAGCCAGGAGGCCACCAACTGCGGCCTGCAAATCTAATCAAGCTGCCACCAAACTCAGCAACGGGCCAACTATTAATGGACTTGACGTTATTAAAGGACAGAAAAAAAATAGGATTTTGTGACACAAAAAATTATAAGAAATTCTAATTGCAGTGTCCATAAATAAAGTTTTATTGGCACCCAGCCACTCGCATTCACTCCATGGCTACCGCAGTTCCCCACGTGAGGAAGGGTGCCTGGACCCTGAGTGACTATCTGAAGAACTCTCAAGATCTCCACCTGATCTCAGCCACTTGCTTTGGTCTCGTCATGAAAAGATAGTTTTGTTAAGTCACTGAGACCTGAGGTCACTTATCACAGCAATGAGCCTCTCTCAGGGTTTCTAAGCTCCGCATGACTGACATTTGGCCTGGAGAGGTCCTTGTCGTGGAAACGGGCCTTTACACTGTACGACATCTAGCGGCAGCCCGAGCGAGCCTCTACCATGAGCCGCCCCAGACCCACCCCCGCCGCCAATTCTGACAACCGACAATGTCTCCTGACATTACAGCAGTCTGCTGGGGGACCAAGTGGTCTCCATTTGAGAACCACTGCACAACACTGCCGAATGTCCCGTTTCTGATCTAGGTCACGTGGACATGGTTCTTGTAGCACGTCAACAGTTCTCTACTTTTATCACTGTAAACCTAAAGTCCTCTATGCAATTTTCCATATCTTCTCTTATTTTTTCTGAGTTCTTATTTCCTTTTTTAGAGTCCACATGTAATTGATAACATGTGGTCTTTCTCTGTTGGTTTATTTCACTTAGCACAATGCCCTCCAGGTTCGACCAAGTTGTCACAATTGACAGAATTCACTTCTTTTTTAAGAATTGAATAATATTCCAACATGCACAAAGACAGAAACACTCATACACACATTCCATTCCATTCATCAATCGATGAACACTTATGTTGCTTCTATCCCTTGGCTATTGTAAACAATGCTGCAGCAAAGATGACAATACAGAGATCTCTTTGAGACAATGGTTTCATTTCTTCTGTGGGATTGCTGGATCATATGGTAGCTCTATTTTTAATTTCTTGAGGAACTTCCATACTGTTTTCCACCAGAGTTCTTGACAATTACCACTCAACACATTAACTAAGCCTTTATAGTATCGCTGTCCTACCCTTTGTTGATGCACTGCACACACTCACACACTTACCACACATATTTCTACCGCCTTTTTGCTTCTAGTGTTGACTCCTATGAAGCTTTCAACCTCGCCCTTACTGATTCCTCCCCCCTCTGAAAATCCCTAGTGTCGCACTGGTATTTAATAGGGGGTGAACAAAGGATTTCATCTCCTAGGCAAATTATAACTAATTGACAGTGGCTACTTTAAAGCACGGTGTTGAAAAGGGAAGGGTGTTCACAGCCTCCAAAGCAGTATATTATGATCAACTAGTAATGTCTGCCACAGACCTGGGATGGAACACTGGTACGTATGCCATTCTACACAGACTGGTTCACACTGCTCTCTGCTGATTTTCCTGGTTCTGTTAGAATTTTCTTAAAAAGCATATTTACATTATTTCACATTGAAAAACTCACACACTCAGACAATGTTAGTATATAGGTCACTAAGGTGCAGAGAAATTCTTGAAGTTATTTCTGAACCTTTTATTAATGAATAAATACATGAATCAAGACAGAAAAGCTGATGGGTGCGGTCATTCCCCAGGCTCTGTCCATCACAGTTACAGAACTTTACTTTGATTTCTTTAACTTATCAGTTTGAGCAGCAGCTATATGTTATATAGTTATTGGGGCACAAAAACATACCTCCTCCCTTTTTTGACAAAGTCTCCTCTCAATAATCTTGGTCAAATTTCTGAACTTGGATAAACATCCAGCAGCCTGAGGAATTTACACCTTTTAAAATATTTTTGGACATCTGCCTTCTAAGTGTTTCACTTTTATTTTCCCTATAAAACAGATTTTGTATTAAAAGAACGAAATGTGTCATTGTTACGGGCATAAACTAATCTGGTTTATTAAAAAGTGATTCATACAAATTAGTAATGGAAGAAATTGATCCCCTTCTGGGAGCAGTAAACAATTTATTTGCTCAAAACATTCTCCAAAATTTAGTTGGGCGTCATCTCAAAACAAACTCTACTGGTATTTCTAAAACAAGAAATGAAAGCTTAAAGATTGCAATAGTGTCAAAAGACCCCTTGAGTCTCGGCACTGCCAGACCTCCCCCAAATGTGAAATCCCCAAAGGAAACCAACAAGTGTCCTGCTGACCCATCGTCTCTGAGGAAACATCGACCACAGGTTTCCTTCGATCTAATGAGCTGGCTTCTGGTCCTATTTCTGGGGACTCTGACCTCTGTGCATCCACATTTTCATCTTCACAAACAACTGCTGGGCACCAACTCTGCCCCAGACCTAATATGGGTTGGCAGCAACCCTGGTAATAAAATTTTCCCAACAAGTTATGCTTTACCTGTCCCCTTTCATTGAATATCATCTTCGTCTTTTGGGTTTTCTTTCTTTTTTATTGTGGGAGCACAGATATAGCCTAAAATGGAATGTGTTAGCCACTTTTAAGAGTGCAGCTCCACGCCCGGATATATGTTCGTATTTTCTGCAGCCATCCCCACCCCCAGTGTCCAGAATTTGCGCATCTTCCCAAGTGGAACCTTGACTCCCATTTAATAATAGCTCCCCATTCTGCCCTCCCCCCAGTCTCTGGCTTCATTTTTTCCTTTCTTTGTGATGCATTTTTTTGTTGTTTACTTAAACTGCTATTTCAAGTATCTGACCACGAGCACGCGTGCGCGACTCTCTGGCATAATTCCTGGGTCTCTCTGTCACGGGTCACATTTACTGCGCGCGCTGTTGTGGTGCACTGAACACATACTGCAGTGGGCCCACTTATCCTCACTGTCTTCTTTCCTCCATTTTGCAGATGAGGGAACTGAGGCCCTAGGAGTTCAAATATCTTGTTCAAGGTCACCTTGCTAGGAAGGATAACACGGGGATGGCGGGCCAGCGAGCAGGAGTGCAGCGTCAAACAACCGGGGTCGGACGTTACACACTTTGGAAAAGTTATTTAACCTCTCATTGCTTCGGGTTCCCGAAAGGTACAATGGAGATAAAATAGGATGCACCCCATTAGGCAATGGGAGCAGTAAATGTGTTACCATGCGAGATGCATAGAACATCGGTGTTCTCAGAAAAACCATCGTGCTTAGTGGCGATTGGCCCATACTTCCCAAACTGCCATGCAGTCTGCGTGCCCAGTGACTGATCTCTACCCGATGGAATATAAGACAAGTGTGTTCCGGACACACTTGCTAGATAAAGCACACATGTCCCTCAGCTCTCTCCCCTGTCCCAGTCAGCTGGAACGGAGGGCTCCCTGCTGTGTGCTTTTGGAAACAGTATGTTGAAAACGAGAGCTTCCTTGGATGGTGCCCCTTCATGGAGAAGAGCTGCTGCTATCGCCCACGACCCCTGGCTCCATCCTAGTCAAGAGGGAGCACCCTAGACTGTTACAGAAACAACGGAGCTAAATTTCTATTGGCTGAGCCGCCAGACACTTCGGTCTACCTGTTAACCCCTAGCCCATGATTTCTCGACCTTGGCGCTGTCACCCTGTGCGGCTGGGGAACTGACTCCTGGTGTACAGAAGCATCCCGACCTTGGAGTTGCCATGAGCACTTCTCTCCAGCTGTGGCAACCAAAGATGGCCTGGCTATTGACAAATGGCCCCCGGGGAGCAGAGTCTCCCTGGTTAAGAACCACTAGTCTGGCTGAAGAGCAGACTCTCTCCAGCCGCAGAGCGGGGCGCGGAGGGCGGCAGGCCTGCCTGAGCTGTGGCACCTGCCCGTCGCGAGCGCCCCTTTCGGTTCTGCAGCCCATCCTGGGCCTTTTCTTGGTTGAGAGGGCCGCAGACATTTACGGGATTCTGAGACATAATCAGTTCCCCAAGGACATCAGGACCTGGAGACGTTACACGGCATCCCAAAGTCGCTCAGAAATCAGGGTTCCCAACTCCCCATTTAGTTCTGCTCTAGCTGCCCCCACTTCTCGGCATGAAACTAAGCGATAAGCGGCTCTGTTCTGTTTTATTATTATACAACTTTCTCACCAATGAAAACCATCTCATTTATCTTTCCTAGTTCAGTTCAAGGAAAATACCCCTCTCCAAAAGTTGCTAAAAGGGAGGCAGCGAAGGACACCAGTGATTCACCGTATGCTGTATATAAAAATCTGTCAATTCTTTATTTACAACGACCAAAATACACAGAGGGGAAAGATCTACACAGGAATCATTCAGTGGCGTCAGGCTCTGTTTACACGTGTTGTTAGTAACTGCACCGGCCCCTCTGCCGGGAACTGACAGTAACCAGGCTCAGCGGCCCACGGACTCCCACAAGGTTAGGCTGATTCTCGAGGCACCAGTATCAGAAAAGCTACTGAGAAGGAATCTTCCCTAATGTGGCGCCTGTGGCAGAGTTCGAACATAGGACAAACCTTCTTCGTCCACATCCTGACCCCGGGCTCTCCCAGAAGCAGAAGGTGAGGTGAGAATTCACAGGCGAATGGGTTACCTTGGGGGCGGTCCCGGGGAGCATCTGCAAGATGAGGGGAAGTGAGACCGGAAGGGGGTGGCCAACCCAGAGTGCATTCCGGAGCAGCTGACCACTGAGGGCAACTGGGACCCTGTCCTCGGGGTCTGTGTGGGGACTCACAGTACTGCCCCCCAAGTCTCCCCAATTTCAGTAGTCTCTTCCCTTTTAAGCTCGTTTCCAAGGACTATCTCAGAGACTGGATTTGTTCTCTCATTTAGAGATTCCCAGCCAGCGGGACAGAGACACTTGAGACACTTGGAGGTGGGGGTGGGAAGAGCGTCAAATTGTAGTAAGGACTCCTCAAGTTAACGTCACCCCAGGCATCCTTAGAATAAATAATTTACTGCAAGATATGTATTTTACGAGTTTTACATTGTCTCACGCTATTGTGAAATATCATATGTGAATTTCATTTCAAAGCACAGCTTAATTTGCTAATTATTTGTCATTGTGTGTCTTTTCTTTAGATGACAAAAATTAAAACAACCTCTATTCGTGATGTAAACCATGACAGATTAAAAGAGGAGGGGTGTTTCCATAACTGAGATGTATGGAAACCATTGATTTAATTAATGGTGAAGAGCACTAAAGAGAACTAGTCCCGATCATATTTTGCTGATATGAGTGTGTGTGTGTGTGTGTGTGTGTGTGTGAGTGTCTATGTGTGTGTGTGTGCGCGCGCACGTGTGTGTTTCTTTCAGTTCATTTGCTTCCAAAGTAGTATTCAATGCCATCTAGACGACACTGAGGGTAGCGAACAGTCCAGGCTGCAAAGTTAAACAGGAGCCAGACCCCAGCTCAGTGCGTTGGCTCGTCCTGGACAAATAACTCAACCGCTCTAAGCCTGAGTTTGCACATCTGTAAAACAAGGTTTTGAATAGTATGTCCCTCTAGGTGTGCTGCCAAATTTACAGGAAATATGTGTCAAAAGCTGTCAATTGAGAACATGGGAGATGACCAGAACTCAATGCGTGACAATTCGCTTAACTGAAACACTCTGCTGTTGCAGCATTTTACCTATCCCCACTTCTTTTTATCTACGGCACGAGGTAAATTTTAATTTCAGATGATCAACACATTTTTTAGTACAATTATGTCCCAGGTAGTGCATGGGTCTAGATGGGTTGAGAGCAATATGCTTTTTGGAAGCCCTGGAGTTCACAATCTTACTGGTGATTGTGGTCTTCTCAAAGCATTGCATAGGATATACTTACACTAAATAGCAAATACTGCATGGGATATACTTATGCTAAATGCCACATATTACATAGGATATACTTATGCTACAAAAAAATTGGTTGTCATGAATTCAAGTTTAGCTGGATGTGCTCTATTTTTACTTGCTAAATCTGGGAAAGTTAGATGAACATGCCTTACCACAGGGGCACAAAACTCTTAAGAATTTGTATACATGCGTTTCGGTTCAGTTTGACAATTTCTATTCAAATCTTTGAGAAGCATGTCTGGATTCTTTCAAGAGTCATAGTCTAAATGTTCGTCGTGAATGAATAGTCACTGCAGAACCAAGACCCCAAATTCTGCCTCCCCGTTTGAGAAGCGATGGCCCACTATGTTCCTTATGCTAACAGTGTGCACGCACCATCCTGGAGACAGTTACAGCAAATATTTGCTAGCCACAGGGAAGAGGGGGCCTGTGGGCTGTGGAGGAGGACTGTAGGTGCCTGATGGTGGGGGTAGGGGACACACATCTGAGGCGGGGTGCACCTGTACCTCTGAATCATATAGTGGTGTAAACCAATGTAACCTCAGTAAACAGTCCAATAAAAATAAATTAAGACTGTCTGCGAGCCTTCCACCACAGAGCGAGCTGAGACACCGTGGTGAGACACAGCTTCTCTCAGACACATCTGCCCCCCGAGGGTCCCAGGGCTGAGTGAGGCCCCAGCACGACATGGACGCCACGATCCTCACATCTCCCAGCTGGGTTTTATGAGCTGGGCGGCCTGGCCGTGTCCAAGGGTTTCCAGATACAGAAACTATGCAAGAGGCGGCCTGTCCCGCTCATCTCTAGAATGTTATCAGCGCAGATTCTCTGAATGCCTGGAGAAGACCTCAGTGGATGGGGCGGCGCACGTCAGGGCCTCTGACACACAGCCTGGCCTAGCACCGTCTGAACTGGTCACAGCAGCTCAGCCAACAAGGACCCGGGTGGCGGGTGCCAACGGCTGGTCCCTGGGGCAAGTGTGCCAGTTTTCCTAAAGCAGGCAGCTCTGCTCAGCTTTTGAACGCTCCACAGGCCTCCCAGGCACGCCGAACACACAAACTATGAGCCTTGCCTGCTGCGGGCACAAGTGTCGTGAGTGCATTTCTCACGGCGTGACTAAAAGCAACCCGCTTGGGAAAGAGAATGAACGTTATGCCAGCCGGCCACCGGCACACCAACAGCCAGTCTGGACGCTTCACAGGGAAAGAGTATCCCAGAAGGAAGGGAGGCTGGTGGAGACCCAGAAACGCCTGTGATTCTGACACCTCTCCTTCCCCTCACAGATCCCCACTACTTCACGGCAGCCTCTGCTCTAGAGGACACCTTGCGAGCCTCCAGCAGAAAGTCTGGCGGCCCCCAGATCCACGGCGGAGCAACGCCCCCTTGACACCCTGTCCTGAAAGGCCAGGGTTTTGGATTTCTTGTCTTTTTTTTTTTAAAGATTTATTTATTTATGCATACAAGCTGGGGTACAGACCAGAGGTGTGGGGCAGTGAGAGGGTTCACCAGAGACAGAGTGGGGAGAACAGGCAGACAGACGGAAACACACTGCTGAGGGGAGCAGCGGGTGAGACAGGAGAGGTCTGCCGCGCCATGTGGGAATCTCCCCGGCCAGGCGTCGAACTCACGTCGCCACTGCCGACAGCTCCACAGTGCAGCGACCAACCGCTGCGCTACCGGGAGGCCCCTGGATTTCTTGTCTTTTTAACCAGCTGCAGACTCATACTTCTGCAAGATGTAATTTCAAAATCACTAAAAGTGAGGAAAAGACATGGAAAACACCAGCGCTCCCCCAGCCTCACTGGCCTGCCACTGTTTGCAGCTGAATTAAGAAGTCCCCGGCCAATTTGCAGCAGTTTGCAAGGCACTGTGGGGAGGCAGTCAGCGCGACGCCCCTCTTTGTACTTGGACATCTAGCCCTGTCACCAAAGGCGTAAGCGTAAGCGAATGAATGTGGGCTTTCGCAAACATTACTTCATTGTTTACCTGCCGCCCTTTGAAGAGGGAGGTGAGGCAGTATCACATCTATTTGACAGGTGAAGGAATCTTCTTGGATGTTCACCAACTGATTTATAGACACAGAATTGGTAAGATTCAGGGCAAATACATGCCAAATTCAGATGTGTTTGTTGGACTCCTGGTTTAGTGCCTTCTGTATGCATTAAATTTCCAATTGCTGTCAGTAGAATGACTGGTGGATGTAAGCTTTAAAATAGATACCACTGTGTTTCACAATACTTTCTGAAAATGGTAGATGTAAACACGCGAATTCAGTGCGGAGACTTGCTGCCCTCTGCTGGCAATGTGGAAAACAATGAAATAAAAATCAGGAGGCTTTCAATACGGGAACTGGTACCCCCTATTGGCAATGCGAAGAATAACAACCAAACCCACCCTGCCCCGCTGCTCACTTTCCTTCCAGGATTTACTTCTCATTCATGTTTGTCAAAGATATAGGGATGACTTTTTTGCCATAAGAGTTATCTTAAAACCTGAATTGTGTCAGATATTTCATTCCCATTTCACATTTCTTGTTTTAAAATTTGTGATCATTCAAAATCATTTGATGCAATACATCTTATGCTTGTTTTTCCTTTCAGTTATAAGTCTGCAATGTCCAAATACCTCTCATGTGTCTATGGAAGTTGTATCCCTGATGATCTTGTGTATTTGTAAATTTCATGGACTTGAAAATAGGACATCTGCTTTGGTGTTAGAGCATTTATTTTAACTTCCATGAACATTATCAAGCACTGGTAAACATATTCAGATATCTGAACACGAGAGAAAACCATTCTCCAAATACATATGGCAAACTTCTGAACATTGTCAGGATTCCAACAATCTATTAGGTCTTCTAACGCTTCTGAAGATGACTATATTTCACTAGAAATATCCTAAGAATCCCCCAAAGACTGAGTCAATTACAGAAACAAGAAAGTGACAATCATGTAATAAAATTCATTCTTGGAAAAGGTCTAACTGTCGAAGACTCCCGCAGCCCCTGAACATCGGCAAGACGAGAAGCATTTCCAATGCGCACTACTCCAAGCGACAAGAATGCTACAACACAAACTCATTTTTGCTTTTCAAATGTCCCAAAGTAAAGGTTGCCAGGAGGAAGCAGAGCTGCTCGTAAACCCCATGGACCATTTCCATGGGTGACGTCAAGCTTCGCAAACTGTGTACGGCAACATGAGGAAGTCAAAACAAGACTGGCTCTTCTCTGGCAAAACACACACAGCGCTAGCTCTCCTGAGTCCTGAGCTTTAGTTCATGCTCCCTTTTGAGTCCCATTTTGTCTAAAATCATCCCTGGGGGCCCAGCCAGGGACGGGCAAAGTGTCTACAGGATTCCCGAGAAAATCCTGGCCATGTCCTTAGGAGCACGGGACTCCAGTTCTTACTACTCAAAGTGCGGTCCCCGGCCCAGAAGGCCAGCATTCCCTGCGTTAGAGGCAGATGCGCAGGTGCCTCCCGGCTCCAGCTGGAAGGCAAAGACGCCTCTGTCTAGGGCAAGACTCAGCCCACTATGGCCTGGCCCTGCCTTTGTACTGCCCACGAGCTAAGTATGGTTCCTACATGTTCATGGTTGAAAAAAGAAAGCAAAGATAGACACGAAAACGGTATGAAATTCAAGTCTCAGGGATAATAACACGGCTGTGCTGACTCACACTCATCCGTTACACACTGCCCGCAGCCGCCTCACACCCCACGACAGAGCAGCACGTGGAGACAGAGACGACGGTCCACAAAGCCTCAAATACTTACAATCTGCGCCATTATAGAAAAAGCATGCTGATGTCCTGCCCCCTCTTTGGGCTGACCTGCAAGATGGGGGAACCTGGATCCCCGAATCTCTAAGAATGGCTGCCCCGACAACCGCAGGGAACTGATGCGTAAAAAAGAAACTTCCACTTTGTTACTCCACTCAGATTCCAGGGTTTGTCCTTTTCAGCACAGAGGGTTACCCCAAATGCTATATATATATATATATGTATTTTTTTTTTTTCCTGAATGTTCAGGGCAGAGGGCCGAAGGAGGGGGTGGGGGCACACAAATTAGGGAGACGATGTCAGGTGAATCAAACAAAGATGCAAGCATGCATATTTTTAAGTATTTTTAAAGCATTCTGTGCTTTAGGGTCACAGGGCTGAAGTCCCGCTGGGACTACGGTGGGGATGGGGACTGGGGGTAAGAGAGCAAACTTCCTATTTCAAAACCTGTCCCACACTTTCTGAACATTTAAAAAGACATGCTGTCGTAGACACCTCGCTCCCACGAGGGGGCGCTTCAGAGCCTGCACACGTTCAAAACAATCCATTTCAGCATCTCTGCAAGGTTCCCCTTAACCTTTGTCACTCACTGCCAGACAGACAGGCAGAGACAGGAGCCAGAGCCCCTCCCCCCACAGTATGGATCACCTGTGGATTTCCGGTGAAACAACTTTGTGCATTGAAAGTTAAAAAGAATGTTTAAAGTATAAGCCTCCAAGCCTCCAAATGAACGTCTTTTCATTCCAATAAACGTGCTGCTGGTTTGATAATTATTTAAATATTATAAATGTGTTTTATCCAAATAGCCATGGGTTCCACGCTGCACAAGCAAAATCCTGCACCCCCAAACGCACTGCCCACAGAGGACAGGAAGGCCCCGACTGCTCTTCTCAAGAGACATGCCTGCATGAACCACGACCGTGCAGTGTGGTGCTGCCGTTTTTTTAATTTCTTACACTCATCCAAAATACACGGGTCCGCCTAAGACTGTCCTGACCCTGGACCACACAGAGCCTAGGCCGCGGCAGGGCGCACTGTATTCTAAGGGTGGCCAAAGAGCTACCGCGCGTTTGGGGTGGGGGGCGGGATCGCCGGGCTGCAGGGAGAGCTCCGAGCCCAAGTGGCCAGGGCCAAACGCAGTTAAGTGTCTAGACCAGGGGGCCTCTCCGTGGGGACAGAAACAGCCTCGGGGGACTTGAGCAGCATCTAAGCCGCCAGCGCCCCCACACACACTGGCCCCCGTCTACTGCAGTGAGGGTGGCAGAAACCAGCCCTGGGAAGGACGACGGCTCCTTCCGCCGCCATGATGCCGGCGTCGTGCTTTCAGCCGAGCCAGTCCCAAAGAAGGGGCCCTCCGCTCCGGCTCCACTCTCCTCACTGGCCGAGACTGAGCTTTCCTTTCTCCACCCTCCTCCCAAGGTGCCGCTGGTGCCGCCCCGCCCCATGGCCCACGAGAGTCGATCTCTTCATCATGTCACCCTGCTCTCTACCACCTGCTTTCTAGAATCATCTCCACCTACACGCAGAAGGCAGCCCTGCTGGCTCCTTGAGCAAACTGCCTACCCCTTGGAAGGGGCGGGCCGCCAGCTGTCACGTGATGCTCTGCCCCTAGCGTGCATTCACCAATGTCCACTGAGGAGCGCTGGCCCTTAACTGAAGTTGACTGGTTGACTTATACTCAAAATAAGAAGCAGGCCAGGGGACCCACCTTGGGCCTTTTCACCTCACTGGTCAAGAGCCTTGATGGGCCACAAAAGGAGGCTTTCCCGGCATCTGCCCTTCCTCAGGTGGCCATACTGTCCCCTGTGCAGTCCACACCCACCCACGTTCTCCCGTCTCCATGCCATCTGTGCTGAAGCAGACGCTGATTCTGGGGCTGCATTCCCGACGCTCATTTACAGCAGTCTGGCCAACATCGGCCAGTGAGGATGGTGTAAAGATGTCCCTGATTAAGGGCTTAGAGAGGACGCATCTGTGATACATTCAAGCCACGCAACAGCAAAAACATTCCATTTTCCTGTGTCAGCCCGCAGATCTCTGCACTGGAATTTCAAATGATATCGCAGTGGCTCTTGCAAACCAGCTTCCTATTTTTTTAGAGCATGTGTCTTCCTAACCAGCCAGCTGATGAAATTTCTTCATTTATTCACTACGCAAGGATTTTTTCAGCATCATTTTGAGGTCCTGCATCAGCTGGTCTTCCTTTGCTTAGTCAACCTCAATCGTCCCACAACAGAACATACAACAAGGCCGGCGGGCCGGGGCTGGAGAGTGAGCCAAGCCGCCAAGCAGCTCCTACAGTGGAACGGGGCGGCCACATCCTCTCGGCGTGTGCGGGTCTTGTGGCTCTGATGACATCCTACTGCTCACACGTGCAGCGCTCCGGCCAAGGGCCTTCTCTTGACCAGGCACCACGGGGCAGCTCATGCTGCTAGATGGAGCCTCCAGCCAGTGGCCCACCAGAGGTGCGGGACAAACACCCCAGCTTCCTTGCCCCACGGATGGGAAAACACTGAGGCCTGTTCTATCCGGGCTCCCTGGGGCGCCCAGTGGGACGGTAGCCCGTGTCTAAAGTAGAAATATTTCCCAGGATCCTCTCTATTGGATTCTTTCCTCCCCTGTCTCCTCTGCTCATATTCCCCAAGTAACCCCCTTGAACTTGAATCCTGGAATCAGATCCTGCTCCTTGGAGAACCCCAAGCAAACCACGCTTTCATAAGAGACCTATGATCTGTTGCTTTGTGAAAAATCACCATCACAGAGAGACGATAAAACCTTAAAGGGAGCCAAAACATAATATCACTTGTGTGAAAAATACGCATAAAAGCCCCTCTTTCTGAACACAAATGTGACTGGGAGAAGAAACAGCCTGTACAATTACTTTTACAGTTGTTTCTGATATCTGATCCCTGTCCTATGCAATATGTACCCGGGATAAATGGTATGTCTGAACTTTCCCAAAGAATAGCATGATAGAACTGTGCATAAAAGAAACTTACCAGTTCCACATTTTTCAAAGGGAGCGCCTCAATTTCTAGACCTAAATACTCGAGTCAAATCCAATGACGTGTTTTTGCTTTTCTTAGGCTGGGAGGTTGCGCTACCGCAGTACGAAGAGTTGAGGCCTGGAGAGCTGGTGATGGAGACTTAGAGCTCTTTTCACACCTAATCGAGACTTGGAGCTGGCGCTGATACCTGTTCTCCTCTACTGCCAGGGTGGCAGAGGATCCAATTTTAGCGACTATATTCCCAACCAGAAGGATATCACCTTTTCCAGTTGGGAACAGCCAAGGGACTAAATTCTGGACAGTAAGATGGAAGCAGAAAGGTCGCGCTGCCACAATGGAGAGGAGCCTTGCCAGCTGGGCATCTGGCAAACGCTGACTATTGTTGGCTGTCACAACTTAGGCTGCTCCTGACCCCACGTGGGCAGAGACCAGGGGTGCTGCCGAACATTCGACAGCGTGCAGGGCGGCCCCATGCTAAAGAATGATCCCTCCCGGAGCGACAACAGGCTGAGACTTCGAAACTGGATTTGACACAAGAACTCAGAGACCACTGCCTCTGGGTTGTTTTTTTGTTTGTTTTTGTTTTGTTTTGTTTTGTTTAAGCTCTACACAGAAGCCAAGTGCCTTTCACGTCTATAAAGCCGTAACAGAGGTCGCTGTTAGCCATGGTACCTGAAATCTCTTGATTTCTGAATTTTTGCTTAACTTGATGCCTGAGCTCTGCCAGTCCCTGAAGCACTGATTCTCGTCAGTTTCTGGTCTCAGGGCTCCTTTAAAAGCTTACAAATGACTGAAAGGCTCCAAATGTTTGTGTTTTTGCATTTTTATCTTTTGCTATTTATTGAATTCATTAATAAAACTGAGAACGTTTTAAAACCTAAATGCATGTTCCATTAGCTGTCAGCCTGATGACATCAGCACATGCCAATGATGTCTGGAAAATTCTACAGTACACTCCTGAGAGGCGGGCGGTGGGGGGGGGGGGAATACACAAATAATGTCTTCACATTATTATGAAAATAATTTTGACATCTGGGAGCTCCTGAGACTCAGGAACCCCCAGGGTTCTGCAGACTGTACTTTGAGAACCAGGAGACTAAAGCAAACACTTTAAGGGCATAGATATCAGCAGATACTCTAGTAGCCTTTGTGACAGAAAGGGGCCTTTCTCTGTGTAAATATATGCCAGTCATTTCTGAAAGGTACAGGGAATTCATTTTTAGAGCCTCTTTAAGTGCCAAAGTACATGCAAAAGAAAAAAGACAAAAACTAACTGTAGGATGATAACAGCATCTTTTGATATTTTTAATGACAAACATGCACCCTGAACTGGCTCATTGGCCTCGGCGACCATGTGAGAAAAGCAGTCGGCCCTTGCAAATGCCCTCTAATCTAGGGCATCTGGAACAAGCCGACTGCAGCCGCATGTCTGAGGAGGCCAAGTGCGATCAAAGCTGGCCATGAACAGGGAGGGCCCTGGGCTCTTGAATCCTATTTCTCTCTGCTTTTCCCAGCTCTTCACGGTTGAGGACTCCCACTAAGTTTTATTTCCAGGAGAAGAGTCACACATGCTGTACCCAGAAAAATCAATTGCCCAGAGGGGAGACCCAAAATAGCTATTTTCTTTATGAAGAGTTCAGGAAAACTCGCTATTTTATAACTATTTTCTCTCCTTGATAGGAATTAACTCCTAGAAGGTATAAAATAATAACCAATTACTGAATTTCTCAGAGAGAGCTTTGTCGTGACTTTGTGTTCAGACATCAATAAATAGAAACCAGTTGTTTTTTTAGAAAATGTTTCTCATTTTAAAAATATTAAACTACTTCATTTTAAAATAATTATTTCTCCATTTTCTTAATATTCTGGACACTTGAGTCTTAGTACAGACTGCGGGAAGGGCATACAGTTGCTCCATGGAAATAAAGATCAGGATTTCTCAAACTTGGCTCCATTGACAGTTGGAGTCAGAGGATTGTCGGTTATGGGGGCTATTCCATGCCTCATAGGCTATCTAGTAACAATACCCCTGGCCTCCAGCCACCAGACCCCGGGAGCACTTCCCAAAACATTCCCAGACCCTGTAAAAATCATTCTTGGTACAGAACCTCTAGAGACAGGCAGAGAGGACAGCTACTAGCATAATGGTAGATGCCAGGGGCGCTACTAAACACCCTGGAGTGCACAGAACAGCCCCCACGACAAAGAATGATTGATCTCCAAGTGCCAAGAGTGTCCCATTTAAGAGAGCCTCGTTTAGAAGATGCGAAAGTATTCCGTTCATATTATCTCAGTAAATTCCAACAGTGCCAAGGGGCACTAGCCTCCCCCTTTTGTTGCTCACACAAGACGGAGTCTGCAATGTCAAAAGGGAATGACAAAGCCAAGTCGAGATCCAAGGCCAAATCCAAAACCGTACTCTTAAACAGTGTGCCATAGATGTGGCCCAGATGCCCTGTAAATATTACTTGGGTGTATGTTAAAGAAGGAACACAGTTTTAAATTATAGCGCTGTTTTTAAAATTTGCTCAACCTTTGAAATCCTTGTTGAAGTCAAGATGTCCTAAGGAACATGGGAATGCAGTCAAGGCTACAGATTCACAGATAGGTTACCGATTGTCAAAGAAAACGAATACATTTGCTATTTTTCTCTTTGATGGTTCACGGGTGAATGGGTGGTGGGTAGCCTATGGGGAATACACAATAATGTAAAAGATATAAATAACAATAAAATCTTTTTAAAAAAAGAAAAGGAAAAAGAATACAAAGGAATGGCCTCATGGCAAAACCATATCAAGTATAACTCAATCTCTGACAATTCAGAAGGCACCTTCACCCTTAGGGGTCCCAATAGCCCTTCCTTTGTATCTAGGGCAGTTTAAATGCTTTTGGACATTTGGAATCACTGTGACACACACAAAGGGAAACGTGAAGTGCGTGAACAGGGCGCTGTTGATGCAAAAGATAATGCTCAGTATGAGATGAGGAGAACCAATGAATGCGTGGGTTTCTAAATGAATGCGTGACTACAGGCTAGACATGAACAGCTGGTGCCAATAAATCTAACATCTCTTCAGGAGAACACAAAAGTCTTTGACACTTAACATCTACATATGGGGAAAGTTCCATTGGTCAGACGTTAGTCTGAAGTCACAGACTGGCAATGTGTGGGGCAAGGTGGGAAATGCTTAAACCATGATAGAAGCTGGCATGGCCTCCACCATGTGAATGAGGTTCTCAGCAACCCCACAGGCTGGGTGATGCCTGGCATTCTAAAATGGACTTCACAGACGCTTCCTGAAATAGGAAAATCTGGCACCAAGAACAAGTATCTCTAAGCATGCATTATGTTAGCCTATACCCAGTTTGGAAAGGGATTCACTCCACTCTCCATCTCATTTGTCTCACAAATGGGTCAACCCCTTGTCATCAGTTCTCTGGTGGAACTTAACTTCACACTGACAGCCTGGTCATTTGAAGAGTATGATTTCGGTCTTGGGACTAAGCGGATTCGCCATCAGCCTGTTCATAGCAGTGGTGAGCAGATCAAACATTTCAGCAGATAGAGGACATGATAAATATTTTATGCTAGACTTAAATGATGCAAGTCTTCCAACAGGACTGCTATTCGGCAGAAATGAAAGCATTATCTCAAACAAACAAACACGCAAATTCTTTGAAGAAATGAGCCCATCATTCCAAAACTTCCCACAGAAAAACAGAGAGCTCAGGGTTCCTTGAAATGTCGAGCTGGGGCACCATCCTGGTGTGGGACGGGCAATCTCAGCTCCGACACGAGCAAGTGTGTGACGGCGGGCAAATGATGTCCCTTCTCTGAGCTCCTCACCATAAAATGAAGGAGGGCGGGCAGGGGGTCTTCACGACACTGGGAGTGATTCTTGCAACTACAAAAGGGCTGTGATTTTATTATATAATTCTCAGGAATCAGAAAAAAACCTAGCGGACACACCAGTGTTTCACTGTCCAAGCAAGAATGTCCTTCAACAAAGTTGACGTCAAGTAAACACTGCGCTTCCATGTGTAACTATTAGATTGCATACCAGTTTTGCTCATTCAAGAATCCTTAAATTTAAAATACAAAAATTCAGGTCACTAGATAGTTTCTTTCCTTGGAAGTTTCACACCGTAGGAACGGAAGCTCTCCGATTAGCCACCAGACTTGACAAACAGAAACAGGCTTGGCTTTCAAAATGGCCCCCCAGCGAGGACCCCCAGCGCACAGAGCAGACGGAGTAACCGGGGTGTGACACACGCGCAGGAAGGCCAGAGGACCTTCCCCTTCGTTTCAAGTTGAGAGTCAGAGGAAATACTTTAAACCTTCATCTGGACATCTCTCCAAAAGGAATAAAAGAGCCTCGCATTGACAAAGTTGCTCCAAAGATGACATGTGCTGACGCTGCCTCAAGGTCACACCTCAGAATGTGCCACGAAGCGTCAGTGGCCGCAGTGTCAGAGAGGAAGCATCTTTGCATCAACGGCGAGTTTCTAACCGGTTTAGAAAAGTGAACTGTAGCGGAACCGCAATAGGTCACGTTTGTGCAAAAGGATGTTAAGCCTGCAGCTGGGGAAGGCAAACACGGGGCCCCGACATGCAAGGAGGAGCCGCCCGCCTGGCCTGCAGTCCACCTTCTGTTTTTATTTCTTTTGAAGTCCTGCCTTTAAAATAATAATGAAAAATATGCAACGTGAGCCTTCTTGTACTGGGAGAATTCAGAAATGAACTGATTTTAGGGTTATGTTATCATTTTTCGTAGAACTCCAGATTTATATTTTGGTTTTGCTTTTTATCCCGGGACATTATCTTATTCGTGTTTTATATTTATATCCCTAACGCCTGGCACTTACTGGGTTTTCAGTGAAGGATGACTAACTGTGTGAAATGCTTTTCTCCATCCCATGAGCCCTTTTTAATCATCGGAATGGGCACGATTTAATTATGGCAGCAAGCATGTTTAAAATCTGTGCCTTTAAAATACTAAACATGGCACAGAGTGAGGACTAGGGAAGCATGACACCCCAATTCACACCTGTCCCCCCCCCCCAAGCTCCCAGTGCTGCTCAGGGTGCACGGGCTACAAGGCAAAGGCGAAGCGGTGCGTCTGGAAACCACTTCCAGCGCATGCTACTAGACTTAAGTGATCTCCTTCTCCGTGGCCTTTTTTGCCTTTGAAGAACCATGTGTTGGCTCTTTGTTTTCTACACTTGCTTTTTCAGTCTCCACAGACTGCCTCAGGGGGCTGCCGGCTTACTTGCTACCAACTTCCCAGACCTTCCAAATGCCTCCAGCAAAACTTGAGGGAACTTCAACTTCCACCACCCCGCTCTTGTCCGGGTCTACTGCCGATAGGTCCCGCTATTTCAAAATCCAGGAAAAATCTGAGATGGCGATGACCATTGGGCAGCCTGCTACACAGCGCCAGGCGACTTCTGGTTCTACGGCTTTGCTGCAACAGCGGCAGGAAACAGGACATGTCTGGGGCCGAGAAGAAGGGCGGGGACACCCTGCAGGGGGACGGATGGGAGCGTGGGCTTCAGGCTTCAGGCTTCAGGCGAGTAAACGCCCACGGCTCTGGGAAGGCTGCGAGCACATCTGCGCCGCGTCAGCATCACGTGCTCGGCAGTCACTTGGGCAGCAGAATCTCTGGCCTGTCCAGCAAACTAAAAATAGCCATGGGTCAACACGATGGCATCTAGGTGCCAGCGACTTTCCGGGAGCACATGTCTCCACAGCACCACCTCCGTGTGAACGGGCGCTGGAGACCCAGGGAAGAATGGCGAGGGGCCTCCCTCTGGGGCACGCCCATGGCCCAGCGGCAGGACAAACGGGAGACTGGCCCAGGGGTTAGGAACGAAAACCCTCTTTTACAGACCCCCACTTTCCAGCTTCAGTGTGCTTCGTAGTCAGCCGGGGTCTGGCTGATGGCAGGTCGGAGTTGGGGCCGAAGTGCGCCATTGCCCGCGGTCGGCGGCGTGGGGCTGCAGCTGCCCGTCCGGGGCCCCGCTTGCAGGCGGCCTGTCGCCTGTCCCCGTGCGTCGGTTAAGCACTGGGCAATCTGGGTTGACGCGAGCAGAAACTGAGACTGCACGGAGCGAGTGAGCTGCAACGAGAACAGCCCTGGAATAATCTTTCTCCCGCGCCCCTCCTCCTACCAGCGAGAAAGCTCCCCTGCCTCACTGGGAAGCAGGTCGCTGGCCAAGTTTCAGCTACAGGGAGGTGGGGGCACGGGCGACGGCAATGCCCACTGGACAGCGTGGTCCGCTCAGTCTGCGGGGTGCACACAGACCCCCGCGGAGCTCGTTGATAATGCAGATTCTCATTCGTCAGGCCGAGGGCGGGGCCAGAAGCCTGGGATGCCGATGTTGCCAGCCCGACCCCACTTTGTCTGGGAAGGGCCTCCAGCAGTAATACTCAAACTGGGGTCCATGGGCCAATGTGGGCTAACAGCTACTGGCTATCATCCCATGACAAGTAGAAAGCTCCAGAGTACTCACTGAAAATTTGATCAGCCATTTGACATTGAAGACCCAACTGCCTATTTTTGTATTTTAAAAAAGTAAAAGAGATTGGAACAAAACACCCAGTCCTTGCACAGAAAATCTATAAAGTCCCAGAGAGGATAACCCCCTCCACATGCAAACCGGACCGCTGGACTCATGGCCTGTCACCCACTGAGTGTCCAGCACCTACCCATAAAGTGCACTTAGAAATGTTGGTCAAATGAATGAATGAGTGAATAAAATATCAGCTGTGTGACTGTGGTTAGGGACAAGTTCCAAAAGGAAACAGGCTTAAATTTATGTGGACTTCCACATGTGGCGAAAAGGACTGGAAAGCTGTGGGTAGGTTAAGTTGAATTTGGTTTCAGACCTTTGCTGAGCGCTTCCCTACTATACCATGGGGAGACAACAGTGGGCAAAATGTGGTCCCGGATCACACTGAACTCAATTTATCACTCTGCTACTCAAAGTGCAGACTCAAAGCATCTGCCTGTTACAAGTGCAGCGTCTCAGCTCCCCCCAGACCTGCTGGATCGGGCTGCCTTTGAACAAGGCACTCGCTGCACACGTTAAAATTAGAGACCCGCTGCTCTAAGGTCTTTCTCAGTCTTGGCTGGATATCAGAATCACTTAGGGAGCTTTTGAAAATCCCAATGCAGAGACCGTACCGCAGGCCACATAAATCAGAACCTCTGGAAGGGGGATCCAGGCATCAGTGGCTTGTAAATCTGCCCGGGAGGCTTCGGGCATCGCCAGGACTGAGAAGCACTTGCCTGGAGCTCCAACAGGACCGGTAGGTGAAACACCAAGCAAGGAACTCACACTCACGGAATGGGCAGCGGTGGGAGGGACCTAGATGGATTGCGAGCGGCAGACTGCGTTTTCAGAATGATACATTAGACAGGGAATCTGAAGAACTGCACCTAAATGAATCAAGCAAGGTATTCACCAGACACAGAAAAGTCATTCAGGACACCACCCCAGTGCTCATCTCCAGGTGACAGTACATTCTTGTCGTATATCCCACTTCACAAAGAAACTAAGGGGGTGCAGTGTGTGTGCCGGTGGGTGGACTTGTGGGCAGCGGTGGCTGATGTCAAGGGGCTTGATCTGAATCAGGGTTCTAGAGGGGAGGGTAAGTGAAGAAAACTAGGAAAGGGACACCAATGTCCAAAGCAAGAGAGAAGCAAGATTCGGGAGCTGGAGGGGAGGTCAGAACGAGGAACGAAGGCATCAGGATGTCTTGGGCCTGAGCCAAGTGTCATGGACAACATCAGTCTCCTGATTTTGCACAGAGGCAGGTGAATCTCTGAATGGAATGTGGACCTAGATAAGGAGTGTGAGACTAGGATGGAAACTATGAACTAGAATGAAAGACCGTTAATCATCCAAATTTCAATTATGTACACTCTATCGGAGCACTTGGGGCTGGCATCTCACAATGTCCACTAGAGAGAAATTCTCAAAAAAATGGAGGAAATTCCATCTGCAAGTCCTGCTTCCTAATCAGGTAGAGTTTTACTGCACCCAGAGCGTCAAGGTTAAAGATGTGATAAAGAAGAGATGGGTTCCTTGTAGTAATCCCAGAGTTTCAGGTTTCAAAAGATGAGTGTTGATGGGTTGAATTAAGATCAGTGCTTACCCCTCAGAATGTGACCATATTTGGAGACGGGCTTTTACAGAGGTACTCCAGTTAAAATGGCCATTAGGGTGAGTCCTAAGTCAGTATGAACAGTGTCCTGACAAAATGGGGAAATTTAGATGCAGAGACTGAAACACACGGAGGGAAACACCACATAAAGGTAAAGGCAGGGATTAGGTTGATGCGCCTATCAATACAAGCCAAGAGGTGCCAGAGATAGCCAGGAAACCACCAGAAACTAGGCGAGAGGTGTGGATTCCCCCCTGACAGCCGTCAGAAAGAACCGATCCTGATGATATCACCAGCTCAGACTTCCACCCTCCAGTAATGGATAAACTGATGCTGTCTCAGTCATCCAGTGTTTTGTTACAGCAGCCTTCGCAAACTAATACAAAGACAATATAGATAAATCAAATCCTGGGAAAGTTTGTTGTAAAGTTAAGACAATGCTAATAAAGATGATAATCAGTTGAGAATGTTTTGGGAGCAGAGATGTAAGAAATTATTTTTTAAAGCTTCATTTGTGATAAACCAGGCTCGAGAGGGTAGAAAAATCCAGTCTTGAACAACCAAAAAAATACTTGCTTAGAAATTTTTTAAATAAGACCTATGACAGAATGAGATCCTCAAGAAATGTGGGAAACAGCCCCTTCTGATTAAAAATACAGAGCATTTTTACCCTTGAGACAATTTACCATTCAGTTTACTAAAGCAGATAATGGATTCCAAAAAGTCAAGGGGGTGGGGGGAGAAGAGAAGGAGTCAGGAACAGAGGAAGGAGCCAAATGGATGAATAAGGGAAGGAAGAAGAACAGAGAATATCAACATGTATTGCACAACCAGTTCTTGAAAAATGTGTCAGCAAGTACCAAGCCAGCTTCAATTGGCAAGTAACTGGCCAAGCTCTTTTGGGTAAGGGAGGCAGTGATGCCGAGTTCAGTGTGAATATAATCGTGGGTTTAACTATTTCAGAAAGGCATTTCAAGGGCACCGAGTTTGTGAACAAGTACTATATTCACAAGTTGCGAAAAATGATAAAAAAAACCATAGCAAACATCTACATAAAATGGCCTAAATATAGTCAGCTAGACATTCCTTTCAAGACTCATCCTATTCAATCTTTTGGAGTTTAGAAATGCAGGGGTTGTTCTATACAGAATCCGCATTTCATCAAAAATAGAAAAACTACTCTGACTTTGACAGCCTTCTTGGTTGTTGGTGTTTGGTGTAGTGGTATGGATAGTATAGAATCAAGCATGAAATAGAAATAACCACATTTATTTATTATTGAAGGTAGAGGTACAAATGCTTGCATAGAACCTCTCCCTCCCATAAATGTCTACAATGAAAAAAAAAAACTGTCTAAGGACAACTCAAAAACTCAGATTCCAGATTGGAAAATGTGGTGAACTAGAGCAAGGAGGAAGAGGAATCCTTGTAAGCTCAGTCTCTTCGGTGCTCTACCAATGAATAAGCATTTAGTGAGCACCTACTGCATGAATGCGTCTTTGGACTAGCCGCCATTTGGGACCAAAAAAAAAAAAAAAAAAAAAAAACAAGCTTCTGATGGGCTCTCTGGCTCTCTGTCCTGAAGGGACTTAGGCAACCAAGAGAGTGATAAGAAGACCTAGAAAGGTATCTAGAAAGAACAGCTAGTTTGTCCTCCGATCATATGGGAAATTCATCTATTCATTTCAGCTTCGTTCAACAGTATTTAGGGCGATGCCTCCGTACCACGCACTGTTTTCTGTTCAGAGGAAATGACTTTAAAGCCACCATAGAGCAGTTGACCTCATGTGGCTTAGATTCAGTGGAGACAGAATGGGAGCGGAGGAGGAGGCAATAAATGCACGGTGTGTAAATGTTACAAGGAAAATTAAAGCCTGACATTCGTCAGTCTGGGCAGCCATAACGGACACCACAAACTGGGAGGTTTAAAGAACAAACATTTATTTCTCCCAGTTCCGAATGCCAGGGAGTCCCTGGATTCGGTGTTTGGTGAGGGCCCGCGTCCCTGTTTGCAGGCAGCTGCCCCTTGGCCTTATCCTCACAAGGTAGAGAGAGAGGACCTCTCTTCCTGCTTCCCCCTATGAACACCACACATGGGACCCTCTTGCAAATTTCATCATATGTGGGGGAGGGGTGTAAACATTCTGTCCGAGGCCCCCAACATTTTTTATACGTGGATGTCAGGGGAGATAGGTGATACTTGAGCAGCGGTTTGAGAAAGTAAAGGAGTGAGCCATACTGGTGTCGGGGGGAAAGCATTCCAGGCAGAGGGAAGAGTACGGGCAGAGACCCTGCGATGGGGACACTAGATGCGCCTGAAGGCAAGCCAAGGAGCCAGTGTCTAGGGACGGGGTTCGAGTGCTGGCAGAGGAAGGGCGGAGGGCAGAGGCCACGGCAAGAGATGCGTCAGTTTCACTGATGAAATGCAAGCCCACCAACGAGTGCTGAACAAGAGAAGCAGCAGGCTCTGTGGTGGCTTTGAAGAGGGAAACTGCTGTTCATTCCATCCTTCAGCCATTTTTTTTTAAATTCCTACTCTGGGTTGAATGCCAGGCATATAAAAACAGGAAGCAGACCCTATTCCATTACTGTTAGCACATATCCTCATCTAGGTCACCAATGGCAGCACAATCAACCCCGTTATCATCACCACCACCATTACAATGCTACGTAACCAGGTCAAGAGCCAAAACCTGTCTTTCCAGAAGATTTGGGTGCCTGGGGACAGTTCGACGTACATCTGCCCTCCAGGGCTGACAAAGTGATTTAAGTTTTAAGAAAGACCCAAGAGGCTGGATCACGTGCCAGTGCAAACTGGCCAACCTACGCCAAGCCATATTAAGGCTATGACTACCTGACTAGCCAACACTCAATTGGGCAACTTTCATGAAAGATTCATTCATTGCGAATAAGAGTTCAAAAGTTCAACACACCCAGGCTTACAGCTTCTGGTTTTGGGTCCCCCATAAGGGTGGGGCTCTCTGAGGACACAAGGAAAGGCTGCCTCCAGGAAAGCAGATCAGCTCCTAGCAAGACGACTAACTCCAGCTAACTATGCTATGCTAGGATTCTAGGGGTCCCCTTACTTTCAGGAATTTAATTTTATAACCTAAATTTCCTCTCTAAGCAATAGAAATGACTGTTTTCAGTCTTTAGTCCTTCTATACTATCCCATTTGTTGCTTCCTATATTATACTGTAAGCATGTGGCTGTGATCCTACTAAGGCCTGAAATTCCCAAAGATGGAGACCATGTCTTATCCACGTCTATACCCCAATAACTTGCTCCAGGTCTGGCTAATTGTAGGTGCTTATTAAATCATCAACAAAAGAAGTTGGTTTTCTTCCCTTCCCCACTCCCCATAATATTTACTTTCTCTACCACAGGACCGAAGAGAACAAAGACACCGTGATTAAAAAAAAGAAAAACTATGACGGTATAACAAACCAAGCTTTGCTAACAGAAAGGAAGGAGGAAGAAGAGAGAAAAGGGGAGGAGCTGGAGGAGGAGGAGGAGGAGGAGGCGATGATGTTTGATGCTTTGTTCCTTCCAAGAAGTTAATACCTGTATTCAGTCGACAGTTTGCTCTATAAATCCTACTACCCATGTAAAAGTCCCTTCTGGAAGCAGATCAAAAGTTTTGAAATGATGCTGTCAGAGACAGTATGACAGCTATGAATAGAATGCGGCATGACTGCTACATTACTCACAAGGAGAAAGATAGCAGCCCCAGTGTTGCCACAGAAATATAAGAACTTGAGCGTGCTGCAAATGGCACCGACAGATTGTAAGCTTTACCTCCCTAGCCACAACAGTCTCTTGAATTTTAAGTTTCTTCTTTGTGTTCACTGAAATGCCAACAGTATATGGGAAAAAAATAAGACATAAAGAAAAAAATTCCACAAAAAAAATGAATGGAGATGTTCCAGGAGCCAAAGCGTGAGCAACATCACCTCATGAATAATCCCTTAAAAGTAGGAGGGTCACTTCCTTTTCCCCAAGACGAGCTTGATGCTTCATTCCGTTGTTAATTATCATGGAGAAAGTTCCACGCAAGCACAAGGAACTTCATCCACCCCCACAGTCGGTACCACAAGTTATCCTGAGTTAGAAAAATGTCATAGGCAACACAGTATAAACTGGAAATTTTGGATCGAAATCTCCTTTCTAGCTTCTAACCTGCTAATATGCGCCAGGTTTGCTTTTAAGTAAATCTTAACTCCCAAGTCCTATTTAAAGCTAAGAAGGCTTGGAGCAAAGTCTCTAAGTCACTCTGGACACAAAAGGCTCGTTGCCCCGGCCCAATGCACATTCCAATCACCAAGGTAAACAAAGCAGGTACAGGGCCATCACCAGGAATTACTGGGTTGGAGCTACCATTTCCAAGCCCTTCGTTTTGCTGCCAAAATTAAAACCCAAGCGATCTGACTGGAGAATGATGAAGCCTGACCATCACTACGCTTAGTGGGGCCACAGCATGACCTCAAGGCACCATTTATTACTGGTATTCACTTATTTTCCCTCCAAAGGCTGCAGTTTATCCATAACATCTGGGCTTCATCGTTGACTGGAAAGCTTCTGAGCACCCTCGTGCCGAGTGAGGCAATGGAAACAGAAAATGATGTCGGAGGATTGTCAACAGGCATTTGGACATGACCAAATGTCATGTTCTTTTCCAAGGAACATTCAGGATGCAAATAAAAATCAAATAACACTTCTTCTTGGCAAAAGAATGGACTTAATTTGCTTTTGTTTTCTTCTTGCTTGCTTTTAACTTGAACTGGGCTGCAGAGGGTTCTGAAGACTTTATCAACGCTTGTTGCTCTCCGGAGATAAAGAGCTTGGATAGACTTTGAAAAGGAGAACTGTTTCTTCCAAGAAGATGCCCTTCCCCACAGAGAATTTTACAGTGACGTCATGTAAACTCCCTTTACCTCCAAATTAACTGCTTTGGGGGATTTACTGGAACCTGCTGCTCTGCCTCTGGCAAGCTGTCTGTTCTGGTCATTGCTACTTGTCAGCTGAAGTGACCTATCCTCATCCTCCCTTTCTCTGAAGAGGTCAGAGATGACAAGAGCGCCTCCAGAACATGAGTGCTTCATGTGCCGTCAGTTTCAAGGTCATGATCCCCTAATGGTCCACGGTGCTGTAGAAGGAGAAGGGGATGCTTTCCCCGTAGTCTGGCATCCTCGTTGTCCTTGGTCCTCTATAATGAAGCCTTTTCCTTTCTCTGTCACCTCTTCTTCCATTACTTTAGGCTATATACAGCAATCGAAGGCTTCATGTACCTTTGTCCATGCTAAATATACCCGCTGCCTTCCTGGAATGCCTTTGTCTTCCTTCTCTGTCCAACTTGTACTCAACCTTTGAAGTTTAGCTGAAGCTTCACCTTCCTGCACTGACCCCAGGGCAACATGGAGGGGTCCTCCTAGCACAGCAGCGCCTTCACACTTCCAGTACTCACGACAGCCATGGATTTGATCGTCTGTGTCAACCATTAGGCTGTGTCTCTAATAACAGGAAGCCATTCTTTTGCCTTTGTATTCCCAGGCTTGGACATAACAGGTGTTCAATAATTGTCTGCTTAACGAATAGGAGTTCACTATGTTGAAAAGACAAAGCAACTAAATGACCATGTTTGTTATTGAAAAGCTAAGGTTTATGTCTCAGGCCTGCAAAACAGGAATCGACACCTGCAATTGCAGAGCAAGGAACACCAACTTCACAAAGTTGAGCAAAGAACAGAGCAAACTACAAGAAAGGTTAATGAAATTTTTGTATGAAGGGCCAGATCGGAACATTTTTTGGCTGTGTGGGTTCTACACTGTTTCAACTACTCAGTCTGTTTTTGTAAAGTAAAGGAAGCCACAGATAAATAAAGGGGTGTGGCTATGTTCCCACAAAACTTTATTCCTCCAAACAGGCCACCAGCAGGCTGGCTTTGGCCTTCATGACTTGCTCTGCTAATCCCTGATACACAATTTCAAATAATTCAAAGGTATTGAATTTCACGTCTAATGGAAAAGGAAGTTCTGTCTTGTGGTATCTAAGACTCCTGGCAAGAGCCAGAAAGAGGAAGGCCGTGGAGGGAATGCAGGAGAGGACACTATGGGGGCGAGCCTCATTTTCAAGCAGATAAATGACTTTAGCGACCATGAATTATGTCACTGTACCCAGTTCTGTAGGTGATTCTGGTGAGACTGAGGGCCCACGAGGCAGGAAGCAAAACTTCAGACAGTAATAGTGCTAGGGTCAGGTCCATCCTTCCTCCACTATATAATTTGCTGATTCCTGTTTACTACACTTCAAAAAGAAGTGAAAGTGCCACCTTTAAAAACTTTTGCCAAATTGCCAAAGCGTAGAAAGCTCTTAAAGTCATGCATTTCCCATTAAACTATTTAGTGATGCCAATCTGTCCTCTTCAACTCTTTCATTGTTTAGCATTCTCCTATTTCCAACATCAAATTTTCAGACAAATAACCCACCTGATAATCAACAAATATCTATGAGAAAGTGACTGCAGGCCGATCACAGCGCTAGGTGCTATGCCAGTGCATCCAGAACAGGGACCAAATCTGGCCTGCTGCCTGCTTTTGTAATAAAATTTTATTAGAACACAGCCCTACCCCTTCATTTACATAGTCTATGGCAGCTCCTGTGATACAGGCACAATCCAGCAGTTGGGAAAGAGACTGCACGGCCTGCAAAACCTTTAGGATTTGGCCCTTGCCAGAAAATATTGTCAATCTTTGATCCAAAGCAAAGGACCCCAAACAATGTAAATGCCCATCATTAGGAGACAGGTTAAACCAAATAGAGGACCACTATTCTATAATTAAGTTGCATATAATGGGATATTACTCCACATTATGGAATATTATGAAGCCATCGAAAAGAAGAAAGCATATGTACACCCAGAGGTAGGAAACCATGCCCAGGGTATGCTAAGTACACGAAGCTGGGTACAGAAGAATTGTGTAAAGAAGATGTGATAGAGGCACAGTGGAGTACTACTCAGCCATGTAAAGACGAAATCTGGCCATTTGTCATAACATGGATGGAACCAGAGGGGATTATGCTAAGTGAATTAAGTCAGAAGGAGAAAGATAAATACTGGATGATCTCACTCACTATAAAGAAACAAAACAAGAAACTAACAAAACAAACCCTAGAAATCTGATTGCAGAATTGAGGCTACCAGAAGGGGAGGCCCAGAAGGAGGGAGCAAAGGGGGCAGAGATCCAATGAAATATGGTAGAGGGTTATGGGGGCTTTGGTGGTATGGGAACATACATGTGAAGAGGGGTGAACCTATCTATACCCCTAAATTAAATACAGTCCAAACCAATTTTACTTCAGTTATGCTCAGGGAAATAAGTCAGAAGGAAAGAGAAAATTATTGGATTGGATTGGTTTCACTTATAGGAGGACTATATAGGGGAACCAAATAAGGGATCAGGAAAAAAATTATAATAAATTAAAAAAACAAAATTAACAGGCAACTATAAATCAGAGACACTCTGCAGGGGAGGGGGAAGGACAGGGCTCAAAACAGGGGCGGGAAGAGCACAAGGGACTGTGGTGATGCTGCACAGGTGAACGAACTGGTGGTGGGAATTTTACGGAGACTACACCTGAGAGAAAGCAAACAATGTACAAAAATGAACAATGATGTAAAATTTATATAAATAAATAAAATTATAAAAAGGAAGAAAAACGCCTGAATAAACTACATTAAAAATTAAAAAGCTCTATTAGAAAGGTTAAAAAAAAACCCTAAAGTTTCAAATCCAGTGACTATTTTGCAAATCATTTTTCTGATCGCCCCCTCCCCCCCACCGAGAAAAACAAAATAATTTCTTTGTGATATCTGGCTAAAAATTTCAAAACAGAATAGCATGTACTACCTAGTTGAGGCCGAAGTACAATTTCTTTTTTTTTTTGCCACTGCACTACCAACATCGACCTTCCCCTCTGGCTCCCTCCTTTGAAGTGCAATGTGACTCAAGGTTTGCTGGCTATTTTGAGAATAAGCAAATCTAATTGCTCAACACTTTTGCAAACTCACGCCACCCAGAAAAAGTCAATGCCTTTATGTTAATTTGATTCACTTTCTATTTTTGGAATTTTATTACTTTGAACACAAGCCAGCTGGCATATGTCTAATTTAATTGCCCTATTGTGAAATTTCTATGCCATGAGTATTGGATTGATTAATTTCTGCTTTGGGGGAAAAGCCTACAACAAAGAAAAGTTATTTCAAAAACTGTAAAGACCACTGAGCTCCTGGGATAAATGCATCCTTATAGCCACAAGTTGATATCGCCTTTTAAAAAGACACTGAGTTGAAAAAAGAAGAGAAGAAAATATTCATTTATGAGAAAATTCTCAAGAAAGCCAAAAAGACATTAAACAAAACTATTATTTGAAATAAGTAATTTCGATATTAAAATTCCTTGAAGAAATTAATTACTAGTTGTAATTAAGTGAGCCAAGAGTAAGAATACCCACTTATTAAAATCCAATTTCATAAGAATAAAGACACGCAGATACATAAATAGCATGGGTCACAGTGGAGGCATTATGGAAATATGTCATGAAGAAAACAAAGTATCACTGCTCTTGGCTAATTTTCAATTTTATGAAATGCCACAAAAGATACATAATGAGAAGCACATTATTTAGCATTTTTCTTTCTTACAATCATGTACAAACATCCATTGATTAATGAGAAAGTTCCTCCCATGAGCCAGAACAACAATGCCTTTATGTAAAGATGGGAAACATACTTTACATGTATTTGTCATTTGTAATAATTAGGAACTTGATCCCAGCCACCGGTTCTGAATTTTATATTGCAACCTAAGCTTAGAAGGAATTGGCATACATTCACATTTATGTTTATACTTAAAATCAAGGGGGAGCTAAATTCTAGAGCAAACACTGGTATTCTTGGTTCTCCTACAGTCTCCTTGGTTCTCCTGAAATACAATGCCCACTGATAATGTACTAGAATTAGCTTAGAATTCTTTCTTACCCCTTACCCCCAGAAACATGTCTCTGAGCATTCTTAGCTTTGACTTGACATCTTTCTATTAGTCCAGAGGTCCACAATATCATGTATTTAAGATCATAAAGAGTTAAATACAGTCCCCAAACCCACACCCTTGTAAAAAATTATGTTGATATGTAACTTCAGCATGGTCAACATAAAAATCATGCAAGATTTAAATGGTGCCTTTACTCCAAGAAAACAAAACAGAAACAGACAGCAGGCAGAGACAATAAACCAGCGATTCATACAGGCAAGGGACATTTTGATTATAAAGAGAAAAAAAAAAGAACACAGCTTCTAGTTAATTGATGGCATCAATTTTGGAGAAGAATCTTAAATTTTAATATTCCTATTATTAAATTAATATGCCTTTCTGTTTGCTTGAGAATCATTATCAGAGAAACAGAATTTCAACATTAGCTAGATCTCTGTGAAGTGCTTCTAATTAGAATTGTAAAAAAATCTTCAGAATACTATTGATTATAATTCCGATACCAATTTCCTAGAAGAAATGGATTAGCAACAGTAGTTATCATGGTATTAAGAAAATTAGACGCCAATATTTTAGCTGAATTAAATCAAGAGTACCTAGCTGCTTAGGATTTTATCTGACTTATCGAAAAGAACAATTTATTTTATGGGGTTCTGGTTTATAATGTGTTCTTGAGGGAAAAACATAAATCACATCTTCATATTTACTATTAATGGATCTGAGTAAAATGCCATCACAAAATCTAATAAGAAAATGCAAAGACTATTCTGCATTCTGTTGAGAAGAAAACCGGCCAGTAGCATGCTCTGAGGAACAAGGCAGACTTCTGACTTGTAGCATGCAGTGACGTTTCTGAACAGCGCTGCGATTTCACAGGTGCTTCAGCCTTCCAGCCATGCGCCCAGGCCAAAAGCACAGCTTCTGGAAGCTAAGGTTGTGAACAGGATGACAAGAAGGATGTGCCACTACAAACAACCCGACAGCAGTGGTCCTAGCGCTTGGGGCCAGGCCCCAGGCCTCGCACAACGAGCCGGACGGCACAGGCGCCCAGGGACAACGCTGGTCATTCCCATCAGCTCCTAGAGACTTTTTCCAAGGCCTGTTTCTGGAGGAGCAGACTTAGCCAAGACTCTGAACTTGGCATACAGGAGTAGAGCAGACACTCAGCCTGAGTAAAGTGCACATGTTTTACTGGAACTTGAAGAAGCCTCAGAATACAATTATGATGGATTATGCATGGTGACGACGTGGGTACATAGTTGTCCACTTTTCCCGGTATGTCTTTTTTTTTTTTTTTAAAGATTTATATCCTTATGCATACAAGAGCTGGGGTGCAGGCCAGAGGTGTGGGGTGGTGCGAGGATTTACCAGAGACAGAGTGGGGAGCAGAATGGGCGGATCCACTGAAACCCACTGCTGAGGGGAGCAGCGGGGAGACAGGAGGGGTCTGCTGCGCCCTGTGGGAAGCTCCCTGGCCGGGGATCGAACTGGTGCTGCAGTGGCTGCGGACAGCTTCATAGGCTGAGACTTAACCCCTGCGCCCCCAGGGAGGCCGTGGCACGTCTGCTTGATGCAAGGCCCCAATCTCTTCCTATTTCACATCGACTATTCCAGAATCTCAATGTTGACGGCCATAGCGTCCCAGTTGCCATTTCTCTCTGACAGCTCTTGGATCGTCCCAGATCAGAAAAGGTATTCTTAGCACTTTTGATTTGGGAGGAATACCATCCTCTTCTCTGAGTGCTCCAGGCTCACAAATCAGTTTCGGAAAATTTCTAGAGGCAGGTTATGGGCGGAACTCTCAGTAAGCAATGTTCTTTCTCTCATGCTGTTTCCTATATCCTAGAGGTTACCAATCTGGGAGCTACATTTTCCAGACCCCCTACCATCACACTTCACAATGAGGTGACACAAATAAGACATACTTCCCAGGCAGAAGAAAAGGTAAAGCCCAGTGTAGTGGTGGCAGACAGGTGTGTGGGTTTTCACACATGGCCACTAAGAGGTGACGCCAGGTGCTCAGCAGGCAGCTGAGATAGCCAGTGGTACTTTCTCAATGGTCTGTCCTCCTAGTTTCCAGCATGCTATCTGTAGTCCTTCTCAAGACTTTAGGGAGCCTCTAACACTTAAATTAACTTCTTGAAGTAACTAAGGGTTTTGTTTTCCCAACTGAATTCTGAGTAGTGCAGAATGGCTCAGTCATAACGAGGTTCACTGCTGGCACAAGGATAGGCCAAAGGGAGTTGACTGGGTTCTACAGGAGCGACTAGAACCAACAGAGGGCAACAGGCAAAGGGTCGAAAAATTGGACTAAGCCCATCATCAGGGATGACAACGATCCGTGGGGGCCCTGACTCAGGGCTAAATATTGGAGGCAACAGCCTAGTTCCAGAAAGGCGTGGAGAACGCTAGGATTGGAGCAGACCTCAAACCCCCACGCTGACATTTGAAAGGTGATGCGCTTCCTTTTGACCCCCGAGACACACTTATTGAAAGCAAGAGAGAGGCCGGGCGTGAGCCCCCACAGGGGTGGCCGCGGGGCCCTTCCTGCAGCTTTTCAGTGCTGAGAAGCCACAAGACTGATGCAGTAGCGAAGGGGTTCCCCGGAAGATGAGAAAAGCACCTGGGAAGACGCTGCTTTAGCCGCTGACTGACAGCTGCTAGTTTTAGCAGAGGGCCCATATAGACAGACCTCGCGCGCTCTCCTTCACGTGAGCACATGGCCAATCGACGAGCTGAAAGAAACACGCTCTCTGCCATGGCTGAGGTCTGTTATCACTTCATCCCCAGCCCCCCACCTCTTACAGCTTTGCTAATAAACAGCACGCTCCCTGGGAGATTTCATTCTCCATCTTGTTTGTCTTTGCAGAATCACTGGTCACGGTCGTGAAAGTTTTATGATAACTCATGAATAGATAAAAGTGGGGAACAGAGACTCACTCAGGCTCTCTGGAACTTGGTTTCCTCTTTCATTAAACTGTGATGATAGTTCTATTAGTCAGGGGTTTTGTGGGGGATCAAAACAAACATTATTATGTATAAGAGCTCTCAAGAGTAAAGTATGACCAGTAAAAATTCATTGCAATCACATCCATACAAAACCAGCTATGAAATCCCTCCATGAGCATTCAGCAAAGCCACGCACTAAACAAAGGGGGTTAAGGCCTTTAGAGCAGAAAAGGATTGCAAAGCATACCAAAAGCCAAAATTGAAAACAAAACTGTTTTGTTTCTTTAAAAATAATATCACCAGCCAAAACTGTTTGACTTTCAAAGCCATGGCTTAGAGCATGCTCAAACAATTTCTAAAATGTGGAAACATTTGTGGAACTTGTGGGAAAACACAATTTCCAAAAGCTCTGCTCAGAACAAACCCACGAGAGCTAACAACGTCCACATCCTCACAGACACACACATGGGCGCGCGCCCGCCCCGGCGCAGTGCGGCCCACCCAGAATGGAGGCCTGAGAGGACTTGGTGACAACACTGATCAACAGCATTTCCCAGACAAAGCTCTGCGAATTAGCTCAAGATTTCTCTAAACTCCGTGAATTGCCATGCTGGGAACACAGAGTTTCGGTTTTGAGACAGGATTTGAGTGTAAATAGCTGATTTGGGCGTTGAGTCAGAGAAGGGAGAGAAACCTATAGAGGTGTGTTAGCAAGCAAGTGCCTTCTGCAGGCACTGGAGCCAGCCCACTGCGGAGTGCCGAGAGGTGGCGCCCAGCACACCTCAGCGTTGTCCCCACTGCGGGATTAGGAAGCTCGAGCAACTCTTGGCCAACTCCCCGTCCCTCAGTGGCTGAGTCCTGCTCACGCGTGAACTTCCTGGCAAGTCTTGGCGTCAGAAAAAAGCCCGTGGGTACAGAATTTCAGGTGTTGGCACTAAGAAGCCTTCCAGGTAAAAAGTGACAGTTAAGGGGCAACAAGAATCACCCGACCCTGAATGCTGATGGAGGCAGGTTGTTTCAAACGATGAGACTACTTAGAAGGTCAAAGTGGAAGGTGGAGATACACATACTCGGTAAAGGCTATCGCAACTGCTGTTCGGGGGAAGGTAGGAAAGCTAGAAGGGTTTCAAGAGGTTTTGTTCATTATAAATTTCATTCCCCTCTTCCTGACATTTAATGACACATGGACTCTGCAAGGTGGTCAAAATCAAATCTCTGACTCGAGCACCAACTGTCACATTATTGTACCATGGAGCATCTCTCTTGCTGACTTCTACAGAATCTGGGGTGGCTGGGTGTCTGCACCACGGTGGCCTTACCCCCCAGCCCCCCATCCTGACTGAGGTCTGGGGAGCCCCACATTTTCCTTAGCATGTGTGGCTTGTGACATCCACACCCTTCATACTTCCGTCATTGAAATTTCTGCTGAAACCATTCAGGGGTCTCAAACGTCCTCCCGCAGAGGACTCAACATGCACCTCTGCTGGCTGTCACAAAGGCTTTGTCCCATGGCATTTATTTTTCTCACAATTAAAAAGCTGGCTTAACAGAAGCCTAGGAATGTCATGAAAATGCAGAAAGAGAAAAGCCTTTTGCAGAGCAAAAAGACTAAAAATAAATTTCTTGTTTACAGCAAGCTCAAGACTGGAGTAAAAGTAAAATGAAACATATGTTAGAGACCTTGCAATAATGGATCTCAGATCAAGAGGGAAATGGAGAAGGGCAAGTTGAGAGGAGGGCGACAAAGCTGAGTCTAAGTCTCGTGACACTCAATTTATAGCCATGTAAGCTACTGGCAGAATCAGAACCAGGTGGACAAACTCTAAATTAGAGAAATGGCAGAGAAAGGAGATCTTCCTTTCTTATTTCTGAGTCTTCAAGAGATTTTTTAAAAAATACTATTTACTAATCCACAACTGAGATTTCAGAAGTAAATGCAAGTGAAAAATGAGATCACGGGCATCATTTTTCTGCTCATTTGATAAATTAACATGGCTTAGTTTACATGTTATTGATATGAAATTATAATTATGTGTCCATATGTTTAATACACAGTTGCTGTCTGGGCCAGTGGTTGGTGATGACAACACGATGATGATGGTATTTAGCAGTCAAGAGGTTACCGTGTGCCAGAACTATGACAGACATTATATAAGTGTCACTGTTTCAGTCTCTCAACGCGACCGTAAGATTTTATAATTTCCCGTTTTACAGGGCTGCAGAAACTGAAGCTTGGGGTTTTGGAGTGAGTAAGCGGTAGCTCTTGAAATTTATCCAGATCTGTCTCTGCAGCCTCCACTCAGACCATCTCTCCAGTGGTGGAATTTCAAGCCCATTCAATCCCTTTAACATCTTAGGTGCCCAGATGTCCGTCCGGAGAATCACGAGGCGGAACAAGAGTTCTTTGAGGAAAACGACCCTTCTCATTTACACCACACTTTTGACTCTGAAAACAACTTACATACATTTTGTATTTTTAACTCGCATAGCCACACTCTAGGGTCGGCAGAGAGAAGCAGAGACAGCGAACTGCTGACAAAGGATTTGTGCTGAGGTGGGGGTTCGTGTTTCCCCCACCGCCTTCTGGGCCTGGGCTAGGGCCGTGTGTACCAGTTCAGGCTGGGGGCCGACAGACAGCAGTGAAGTGTGTCGCCTTCGGGTCAGGCTCCTGGATCTGCCACTCTCCAGTGCCATTCCCTGGAGCACACAGGTTGAGTCTGGGGAAGGCACAAGCCCTTGAGGGGCTGCACGCGCCTGTCCTTCCAACCCCGATTGACTTCAACGCCACCAAAAAACAAACTTTCATTGTACTAAGTCACAGAAATGTTCAGATTGTTTGTTCCAGATTTCAGTTTCAGCAATCAGCCTACCCTAGATCTTTAAGGTCAGGTGCTGCTGGAACCAAGACCTTGTATGTGTCTAGCTGGCCTCGCCATTGGGTAAGAGGTAATGAGGAGACAGGGACCAGAAAAGGATATGAAAGGAAGGATGGGTGACATGTCATGCAGCCCCTTGCTAGAACTTTCGCCTGTGATGACCCAGAAAGCAGACCACACCGACCTTTGGGACCCAGAACCTTTAAAATTAAAGGGTTAGCACGTGTCAACTACTCTTAAGGTACTGAGAGCTACAGACTGTAAGAAAAAGGGATCCTTGGGAGAGAATGTCATTCTGGAAGCAGAACTTAAACAGGGAAGTCCAGAATTTAAAGGCTGGAAAGGGTTACTCTTCCATGAAGTAGAGACAACAAAGAAATGATTAAAAAAAAATTAGAGTCCAGCTGGGAACTCGCGCGCGCGCCGACCTCCCCAGCACCTGGGCTGCGAGGCGCTCGCCACAGTAGCTACTGGGGCAAGTGCAGCCCCTGGCAGCTCAGCCTCTGCCTGGGATCACATGACTTCCGGAAGCCGTGAGCACAAAATTCGAACTCACAGCTTGTGAATGTAATTTCAACTTTCTTCCAGTATATTTCACAGTCAGTGTGCCGCAATAAATTGTAATTTTGAAAATGTGTTGATGGCTCAGGAGCTAAACAACAGTGAATTTCCTTGGGAACAAAATAAACTTTCCAAGAGTTTTACGGGAACTAGAAGGTGAAATCAGCTTTTCAGTTTCCCTAAAATGGGAGCTTGCATTGTTTTCTCTTAGATCTCCCTGTTCTCCTTTTCTTCTACTGACAAACAGAGACTGGCCTCTTTGAGGGCAATACTGCATTTTAAGTGTCCTGGAAGGATTCAGAATCAGAATAGTTCACAGTAGGTGAGTTATATGAAATAAAAATTTCAGTGTCTGTACAAAGTTTGATGGACACACAGCCACACTCATTCATATTGGCATTGCCTATCGGGTGTTCACACACTACAACAGAGTTGTGACATTGCTACAGAAACCACACGTGTGCAGAGCTGAAAATACTGGCTATCCGGACCTTTCCAAAAAAGACCTGATTCAGATCAACACAGCCAACACGAACTCGCCATGTCTGTGCCCACCCGCATTTCTCCCGTGGCTGCCAGCCAAGGGCCCACTTGTGTCCTGAGGCGTGGGGTGCCCTCCAACAGGGAGGAGTGTGTACACATGAAATTTCAAAGGGAAGAAAGAAAGAAAGGATGGGACGGATGGGAGGAGAGGGCACTGTCACACTTTCTTATAGACTAGTAAAAGGAGTAGAGGCCCCATCTGAAAAGGATGTAAAGGCAGCACTGCTGTGCTCAGGACAGAGGGGACCCCAGTGCCCCAGCAGCCAGGCAGGGGCACCCCCTTCCCCAGCCCTCCGATCTCCTGAGGCTGGTGAGTGGCTGACAACATGGAGACACCAGCATCTCAGTAGCGGGCTTGTTTTCATTGGTGAGGGCTTTCACTTAGTTCTGACTGTGCACTGGCGGGTCTTCTGCTTTGACGATCAGAATTGCTACTTTTCTTCAAGGGAATTTTCCTTACAGAAACATCTGGACAATCATGGGTGCGCTTGGAGAAAGCAAACCATTTCAAGGACAGATTATGATGCATCCCAACCTGCCTTCTGAACTAAAACTTAAGGTGGCAAATCCTCCCTAGCACATAGCATTATTTGCCCAGTAATACTGTAATGTTACTGCACTCTAACTTTATACAGGAAAACTTTATGATTTAAACTAAATTTTAAAATGATAAGCACATTACTTCACAATAAATATTTCCCAATTTCATCAATGGGAGTGCAATAAATCTTAATAATTAAAAGGCTCCAGAAGTAAGAACTTGATTAAGTAACTCAATAAATGAACCAATTCCCCCTAGTCCCTCTCACCTTAACATATGGCAAATTGTTATATGGTGTATTGGGGGTCAGGGATCTTGGCCCTTCTAACTTCCCCAAACCTACAATCCAGAAAATTCCAAGGGCTTTCAGCTGCCTAGAAGTTATCTCTAAATGAATTATTATGATTCTTCACAGCTTGCAGGTTTAGCTATATTTTCAGAGAGAAATCTCAAATTCCGAAGAAGATGACTTCATCTGGGCAAATATTTTACTGTAAAAGGTACAAGACTCAGCACTTGTGAAAGTCCCGTTCAAATCTGCATCAGGAGACAACCTCTCCCCCGAGGAGGGGCAGAGGAGACACTGACAAGTCCGTTATGAGTCTAGCCATGTATGTGCATCCCTAGAGAAATTGTTTCTGGCCTCATATTTTCCATTTTAATGTCTCAACAGCAGAACAGAAAGCGCCTCCAAATGATACCACCCACCACGGCCACCAGCCCTAGCCACCACTATGACTCATCAAGCGCCAGAGACATCCCCTCAGAAGTGAAGTGACCCGTCCCGTAGAGCAGGTGAGGAATGCATAAGGGTGACGGCTACCAAAAAAAGAAACTAATCTGAACAAACCCCGAGTGTTCACAATTAATCTCATTAAATTCAACTTTTCATTTCCAGCTTCTTTTTCCAACCAGTGTTTCCTGCGGCTCTGTCACACTGTGGAGGAAATAAAGTGCCCGGAAATAAAATAACCTTGTTTTATGCTCAAGAGCGGTCCGTGGACAGCCCTGCCAGGGAGCTGCTGGGACACGCAGACTCCCAAGGCCCACGCAGGGCCTACCAAAGGAGGCTCTGCATGTTAGCCAGCGCCCCGGGGTAGCTCTGGCACGAGGGTGAGCAGCCCGATCTACCAGGGAGCCAGAGCGCCACAGAAATGACCAGCGTGACAACCCAACAGCTGGAAAGAACTAAAACACGGCATGTGAAGAGACCTTTTCCCAAGAAGATATACAAATGGCCCAGAAGCACATGAAAAGATGCCCGACATCACTAGTTACCAGGGAAATGCAAGTCAAAGCACAGTGAGAAAAAGGCTTCATCCCTATTAGCATGACTATAACCAGAAAGGTCTGAAGTATTGGTGAGTAGGAAGGGAAATCGCAACCATCACACATGGCCGATGGGAATGTGATCATCGGACAGCCCCTCACGTGGGGTGTGAACCAACAGCTCTACTCCGAGGTACTACTCAAGAGAAATGAAGACATGTCTCCACAAAAATGTGGACATGGATGCTCACTGCAGCCTTATTACTAAGAATCAAAAGGCAAAAGGTAGAAACAGTCCAAATGCCCATCAGTGGGTGACTGGATCAACAGAACAAGTGAAAGCCATCAACGGAATATTATCCAGCCCGAAAAATGAAGGAGTGAAGCATGCTAGAACACAGATGAGCCTTGAGATAATTAAACTACATAAAAGCAGTCAGCCACAAAAGGCCAAATTTTATTCAGCCAATGTACATAAAATGTCCAAAATTGGCAGAACCATAGACAGAAAGTAGATTAGCGGTTACTTGAGGCTGGGTACGTGGGTGGGGAATGTGTATGGTTTCTTTTTGACGGGATCAAAATGTTCCAAAATTGCAGTGATGCTTGCGCATGCCTGTGAACTCCGCAAGTATTCTAAAAACCACTGAACTGTTAAAAAAACCCAATGAAATGCCCCCACCCCAGCCCCCACCACCGCACTCCTACATATGACATGCTGCCTAGAGGGAGCTATGTCCTGTAGACTACAACAAAGAAAACTGAGAACAAAGGCTTCGTGTCCAATGGCTTATCTCTGATGGAGGATTTTCGGTGCACTGGGCCCTCTGTTAACCCTATACAGAGATTCTCCCCACAGTCCTGAATTTTTTATTATTTTTTAAAAGATTTATTTATTTATACATACAAGCTGGGGTACAGGCCAGAGGCGTGGGGCGGCGAGAGAGTTCACCAGAGACAGAGTGGGGAGCAGAACAGGCAGATCAGAAACACACTGCTGAGGGGAGCAGCGGGCAAGGCAGGAGAGGTCTGCCGCACCATGTGGGAATCTCCCCGGTTGGGTGTCGAACTCGCATCGCGCGCTGCCAACAGCTCCACAGCTCAGCACTCAACCGCTGCGCCACCAGGGAGGCCCCCACAGTCCTGAATTAATTACTATTATCATCATCATTTTACAGACCAGAAAACGGAGGTACTGGAAGCAGACCCAAGGTCAACTGGCTGGTAAGTAGACGTAAAGCTCAGGTCTGAACCCAGGAGTCTGGGGGCAGATCCACACCCATACCCTCTCTTTCTGGAGGCCCCGTAAAATATGTTGGCTAACTATTAACTGCCGTAGTTAACACACAGATGGGGAGCAATAGGAGGTGGGGTTCCTCCTTGCCACTCATAACTCATTTTGTCCAAGCCCCATTGCTTGCTGACTGCAGCTGGCCAATGTTTAATGAATTTTCATTTTGTATCAATAGACAGATTGTCTTATCTGATAATCAACTTCAATCTCGTCTTTCTGAATTTTCCAAAATGTAAAATATTTTGGAAAAATCAGCCAGACCTTTTTTTTTATTGGAAAAACATTTAGTCAAACGAAACTGCCTATTTTCAGAAACGCCTTGAGTGAGTAAAGGACTAGGCAAATTCCACACAGGCTGTCTCCATGAGTCATGTATATAAGGGAAGGAAGCACGTGTGCAACCCTAAGTCACTGTATCTGTAACAAAACTGCCAAACTAGCAACTCTGGCTTGATTATTG
Source organism: Scalopus aquaticus (assembly GCA_004024925.1). NCBI lineage: Eukaryota > Metazoa > Chordata > Mammalia > Eulipotyphla > Talpidae > Scalopus > Scalopus aquaticus. Next base: position 99,274 of record PVIJ01003503.1, read on the forward strand.
AAAATCACAGCTAACACATACATTCTGCTGTCTATACCCTGAGTCCTATTCTTTTTAATTTTAAAAGGACAGGTTTCTTAGGAAAAGGAGAAGAAAAAGAGAGACACCTGCATAGACAAGTGTGGGAAGGACAGCTGCATTTGCCCAAGTACTATTTTTAAGTGTTTTATATTTACCCACTTAATTTTTATTATAACCCATAAGGCACTTTAAATAGTCTCACTGTTACAATGATGAAACCGAGGAAGGAAGGGTTCACATCTGGTTAGTGGCAGAGCTACGATATGAAAGCAGCTAATACTCTGAACCTCACATGTCACAAACGACCCTTGACGATTGATGAAAGAAATAGCTACAGCTTCTGCAACTGGAAATTATTGGGCAAAGATTAAATGACACAGTGAAATTGAATAAATTTCACGGTGGTAATAATTCCCACAAGTTCAGAAAAGAGTTTGGTCAGTGAGTGATGCTTACTAAAAATTTAGGTGAACAGGTTGTTTAAACACACAAAGTAAGGACTCCTCCATGTTCAACACCAGATCAATTACCAAGAAGAAATATGGTCTACACAGCCAACAAGTCAATCTTCTTTTACAGTCAAGTCCCACTGTTCACGTCTGCATGGAATGGAATTACTCAGAGAAAAGAGAACAATATAGCCAACTAGCTTATTTGCCGATTTGTATTCCTTGCTATAATTTCAAACAAGCTCATGGTTCATTAGATATTTCGGTATACTCAGCCAATAAGTATTTTTTTCATGGAGAATGATTACAAAGTTAAGTAAACAAAAAACTCCATAATGATAAATCATGGTCAAGTGGGCTTTATCCCAGGAATTCAAGGAGGTTCAACATTAGCTATTAATGGAATTCTCTATGCATTTATATTAAAGGAAGGGGGAGAACACAATGTCATCTCAACAGATGCTAAAATCCAGTTTACAAAATTTCAAAGGCTTTCCAGACTAAAAGAAAAAGAGACTATTAATAAATCAAGACAGAAGGAACTGCTTTATCTTGGTCAAGAGGTTCTTCCAGAAATTCATAGAAGTCATCCTGGTTTAACATAGAAAGATAGACATGGTCCCATTATACTCAGGAGCAAAGCAAAGAAACGCACATTCAATACCATAGCTGACGTCTCATAAACACATACGATGAGAAGATAAAAAAAGGAGCCTAACATATGGGGAAAGGCTGCACCAAACTGTTAGTGGCAGATAAATGATTTCCCGTCTACCCACCCAACACTGTTCATTCAAAGTGTATTATAACTCATACAAAAGCAATACAGTCACTGGATATAAGACCTACATAGGGCCTCCCTGGCGGTGCAGTGGTTGAGCGCTGCGCTGTCGGCAGCGCACGATGCAGGTTCGATGCCCGGTCTGGGAGAATCCCACATGGTACGGCAGACCTCTCCTGTCTCGCCCACTGCTCCCTTCAGCAGTGTATTTCTGATCTGCCTGTTCTGCTCCCCATTCTGTCTCTGGTGAACCCTCTCACTGCCCCACGCCTCTGGCCTGTACCCCAGCTTGTATGTATAAAAAAATAAATCTTTTAAAAAATAAATTAAAAAAAAAGACCTACATAAAAGCTAAAAGAGTTTCTGCATGCTGTTAATAACCAAACTGAACATATAATAGAAAAAGATTCATCTGGATAAGCAAAACCACCAAGAAACAAACAAACATAAATCTCTAAAATACCAAGAATAAAATTAACAAGAAAGGTGCCAGATTTATGTGCGAATTTTGCAAAAATGAAAATCTGTTAACTTTGGGGATTATGTTGGTGAATAATCATCCTTGAATAGGAGTGTGTCAGGCACTTAAAAAAAAGGCCCATGAAGGAGAAGAGCTAAATTACTCACTTTGGCTGCCCAGATCTGATTTGCCATGAACTGACATGTCACCAGTGTCGCCACCTGCAGAGCCACAAGCAGATCATACCCCTTGGGCCCTTACTCTCAGGCTCTGCGGCATTCATCAGCCCCTTCAAGAGCATGAGACCCTAAGGATGCTCTCTGGCCAGCTTTCCCTGGCACCCTGCACACTAAGCTGAGCAGGAGGCTCTGTCTGGGTTATTGTGACTCACCTTTACTCTTCAAGGAATACAAACAACTACAGCTATTGAACAAGAGTCCACCTGGGTTTCTTATAGACTCAGATCATTCTGCTGTCAAAACTGCTTGGCGGTGCTGCTCCTTTATCTGCGTAGTGGTGAGATGCCGTCACAGCGGTGCGTGTAGATGGAATGGGAAGGAATGAAACCACACAAGGCTGTCAAGTAGTATGCTTGGGAATCCGCATGAAGAATGTGTGCGTGTCAAAGAGAAAAGGATGCTAGGTAAGAATTGGGGGGGAATTTTAGGCATGGAGGTATCCTGAACACCCTAAATCAATGTGATTAAAGGGTTTCAAGAGCTACACCCAGCGATAAAGAATAGAAAGACTGGCAGAGAAAGACGGAAGACAGGAATGCAGTTAGAAGCATAAATAACTGCATGGTTGGGAGCCAACAGTGCCCAATAATTTACAACGGAAAGGAATCTGGGGTGTTTGCTTTCTGCAAGAAAAGACTGAGCTGGGACTACCCCAGAGGCTCGGTCCAGGGGAGAGACCCACTGGAATAATAGTGGAAGAGCATGTGGGCTGTTGAGCGCTAGGAAAATGAGTCTTTCGGCAGAAATGGATTTTGAAAAGACCATAACTCTTTAATAGGCTGCAAGACGAACACTGGAGAAATCTGTGGGCCACGGATGCCTCACTCCCACCGAGTGACAAGCGGAGCCGAGCTAGTGTCAGCGCACAGAACGAATCCTTGAGCAGTGATGGCCACGGCGTGCTCTATACCCCGAACCCGCGTCAAGTGTCCAGAAGAGGCAAACTGACAGAGACAGAAAGTAGAGTTGTGGTTTCCTAGGGCTAGAGTGACTGCGAAAGGACACAGGGCTTCTTCGAAAGGTGAGAAAACGTTCCCGTGTTGCACAATGATGACAACTGCACAACTCTGCGCACACACAAAGGGAGTCCTCACTTCAGGCCAACAATAGGTTCTTGAAAACTGAGTGAAGAGATATTTCAGGAAGCCAATCCGACACTAGGCTACCTGATAGAAGCAAGACTTTTAAGTTCCTACAGCACATTTCTGGTCCCCAAAACATCACCCAATTCTAAAGAAAGACCCGAACACTTCTAACACGAAACAATCATTTGCATTCATTCATTCATTAGCCAACTTGGTTGCTCCTGTTTCACAGTCTTGGGAGGCCAGAGCCCACCTGCCAGCTCAGAGCCACGGTGAAGCGAAAGCTTCCATCTCTGAGCACTCAGACACGCCACACTCAGTCAGTCAGCTGGGACAAGCAGACACGCCCGTGACCCTGACTGCACACCTTTGGGGGGTGGGAGGAAGTCACGGTGCCCAAAGAGAGCTGAGACACGCGTGGAGAGAACTCGCAGCCTCCACACAGCCAGTGGCCCCCGAGGGGAATCGATGGTTGTCCTCTCATCAACATTATAACAAAATACGCTATTCAAGGACCTGTCGTCTACTAAAACTCCTAATTCTGAATGCTTTCAAAGGTGACATTTCAGTATGTGAGATGCATCTTAATAGAGTTGTTGTTCAAAAACAACCCCGTGTTCTGCTGCGTCTGTGATGCCATTGTGAGACCTGCAGGCAGGCGAGTGAGACGTTCATCCGGAAAGTGGAGTGGATACTGGTTTGTCCCACTGCTCTTTGTTACAGTGAAGAATTTTCACAACCATTTCTGCAGCTTCTCATGCAGGGCTATCAGGCTGCCCAGAAAGAGACATACTGTGTTTCTAGGAGTTTCTGTGTAGACTAAACTATAAAAAACCTGGGAAAATAGCCTCACTCAGAAAGTGCCTTTAAGAAGTGTTTGAGCAAGCTCTTCTTGTTTTCTATAAAAACAGCAAGCTTTTCTGAGTGAAGGAAAGAAGGTGTTTAGTTACTATCTGCTGAAATGCTGAGTCTGAACAAAATTATCTAGTGAGGAAGCTGATAGGCTGCTTTGGAGAGGCAAAGTTGATACAGGAGAGTGACAGAATCCAGACTAGCCCACTCATGTGGGGATGTCTCATTAAGAGACTTGCAGAAGAAAACTGACCTCATTGCAAAAATTTTCACCCACACTTCCCAAGTCCCCCTCGCTCCACATGAACGGTGGTTAGCTTTTTGCTAGCTTGTGAGAACCCAGCACCGGAGCCTGAAACAGCGAAACATGCAATGCTCCCATTAAAATCTTAAAAAGTAATCAGTTGCTGTTGAGAAGGAAAAGAAGACAAGACTAATTAAGATACCTTTAAGGATCAGCCCTATATTTAAAGAAACAGAGGAGTTGAGAGAACGAGAAGGCAGGGTGAAGACAGAGTAAGACAAATTTTTTATTAGTTTTCTATTTTCAGGTTTCTATGGCCCTGAATGGGATCTGGTATTTTTAAAATATACTTCAATGATAATAAGGAGGCTTTAAAAACCCAATCCAATTTGAGAAAGATCTAAGTCATGACTACAAAGATCGTCTCCCAGAGGGAATGGCTATAATTCTTTGTATCTTCCCTCCCCTATGACATTCTATTCGATCAGTCTGGATTTCCAAAATTCTGTTCAATTGTATTCATAAATATACATGTAGCTTTCCAGAGATGCCCTTATTCAGGGTTTAGAAAATAAGATCATGTATTTCCAGTACCAAACACAATGCCTGCACAATAAATACTAAGGAAAATACACTGGATTGTTAACTAAATGAACACAATGGACTGTGATGGGGGATCGTGGGGGGCTTGGTGGTGGCTGTGGCGTGGCAACACATCTGTGAAGAGGTGTGATCGTCTATGTCTGAATCACATGCTGAATGGTAAACCAATGATACCTCAATAAAATAAAATTATAAAAATGAAAAATAAATGAATACAAATAAGTAAGGTGCAATCATTTGATTTAAAGATTGGGTAAACATTCAAAAACAATTACAAAGGAGATACTACATAAAATGTGCCATATGCCTGTATCAGAAAGTAGTATCATAGTTTACAAATAGTTTTATGATACAGGAGGATGCTTTCGTCTCAATAAGTGAAAGAGGAAGACAAAACCACATGTATAGTAATACATTGATTCCATTAAAATCCATAGACTTGCATGAAAAAGACGCCCAGCATCGTCAGCCAACAGGGGAGTGCAAACACAAACCACAGGTAGGTACCATGCACTCGTGGGTAGCTCTAATCAAAAAAGAAAATACGGTGCTGACAAGGATATAGAGAAACTGGAGCCCTCCAACACTGAGAGACTGTAAAATGATAGTCATTTTGCAAACCATTTGGACAGTTCCTCAAAGACTTAAACACAGAGTTATCCTACAACTGAATGATTCTTCTCTGAGGTATACACCAAAATAAAGGGAAAACATCCAGCTAAATAAAGACTTGTACATGAATGTTCATAACAGCCTGACTCATAGTAGCCTCCAAAGGGGAAACAACCCCTATGCCCACCAACTGATGAACAGATAAACAAAAAAGGGTTTATCCATACAATGAGATCGCAGTTGGCAATAAAAATGAATGAAGAACTAACTGGTTTAACATGGCTGAACCTTGAAAACATTATGCTAAATTAAGGGTGACACAAAAGACCTGAGATTTTATGATACTATTTATGTGAAACGTCTACATGGGCAAATCCGTAGAGGGTGAAAGGAGACTAGCAGTCTCCAGGGGCTGAGGTAGAGGAAAGTAAGGGTCGCTGTCATTCCCACGGGTCTGATGGGTAGTGAAAATGTCCTAAGACCAATTTGTGGTAATGGACAGACAACTTGGCAAGTTTACGGAAAGCTTACTGAAATATACACTTGAAGGGGTAAATTACATGATATGCAAAATGTATATGCAAAATTCTATGATTTCTTTTTTAATTCCTAGGAAAAGACTGACAGTGGGTTTCCTGGAGCAGGGGGAGAAGTTGTGCTTTCTTTCTTGTTTTTTCTTTTTACACTTTACAAAGATTTGAAAATTTTCCATATGATTCCAACTTAATATTCCAGAAAAGGCAAAACTATGGGGACAAAGGATCGGCGCTTGCTTTGCAGTCAGCAGAGGCCAGAGGTGCCGAGGGTCTGGAGGGCGTGACAGTGGTCGCACATCCTGCAAAGCGAACTGCGTGTCACAGCACATGCACCAAGACCCACAGAATGCACAAAACCGAGCGTCACCCTAACGTCAACCGTAGACTTTGGGTGACAGAGATGGGCTGGTGTAGGTGCCTAGACTAACAAAGCTACAGCTTGGGTTTAGGGTGTTATATGGGGAGTCGGGGCATCTGTGTAAACTCCCTGTAATCTCTCCTCAATTTTGTTGTGAACCTAAAACAGCTCTAAAAACTCATCTATTAAAGAAAAAAAGGCAGTGAGCAGAAAAAAGTGGTCCTCTCAGCTCTCAGTAACCACCCATTCACTGTGTACCACTGACGGGCAACTTGGCCAGGCCCAGCTCAGTGATTAGCGGGACCCAGACATGAACATGCAGGGGCCTTGGTTCAAAAATCATGATGAATCCCGAGGCAGCGACAACGGAGCACTAAGCCAAGCATGGGTCCCCTACGTGACTTTGCAGGTCAGACTATAAGGCCGGCTCTGGCCTCAGCAGACGGCCTCTCCCACTGAGGACTCCCCTGTAAAGTGAGGAGAAGCCCCAAATCCTCACTGCCTTGGCGTGCCCTTCAATGAGCCCACCCCTTCAGTTCTCACGTGCCAAGCGCCCATCTGTTCTATTCCGGTAATTTCTTGTTTCCCTGCTTTCTTTGAGTCAAGGTGTGCACATGCATGTCCTTTGCCTGGACTCTAATTCCCTCAAGTTTTCAGCACCCTAACTGCTATTGATACTACGGGTCTTGGTTAAGTAGAGAAATGCTAGCTAAGCTCATCAATGTTTCAATATTTTGCATAGTTTTAAGAATATTTAGACATACAATTTAAAGGACTATTTAGGCCAAATTATGGAACAACCTAAGTGCCCAAGGACAGATGCGTGGATTAAGAAGATGTAGCATATACACACAAGGGAATACTACTCAGCCAACAAAAGGGAAAAAGATGGACCTTTGCCATTTGCGACAACACAGATGCTGGAGGGGTGATGCTAAGTGAAATAAGCCAGAAGGAGAAAGACAAACACCTTATGGTTTCACTACCTTGGAACACAGAGAAACAAAATAAAGGGACAGAGCAAAACAAAACAAAACAAACCCTAGAAAGCTGACTACACTTACTCAGGGCTACTAAAGGGGGAGGGGCTAGGGAGAGGACATGCAGGAGGGGCTCAATGGACTCTGGAGGGGAACTGTGGGGGCCTCGGTGTTGTGTGTGCTGTTGGGACAAACACCTGATGAGGCGGCCTCCTGCACCTCTGAGTCACACAACTTTGTAAGGCAACGTTACTTCATTAGAAAAAAATTAAAGAAAGCAAAAAATAAAACACTGTTTAATTTAGGAAAGATGAATACCTCTGTATACAAGAAAGTATCTTCTCATTTTTTTGGTATCTGTAAATCACAAAGCATTTTTACGCAGAGTAAGGCAGACCAGCAGTGCTGGAGATGGCACTTGGCATACTGCCAACTGTTGAAGAGGCTTAACTTGCTTTTGTTTACAAAATAAAAAACAAAGCCTTCGTGGATGAACACAATTTCCTGCCAGTTCTCCACTCTTAAAAACAAAGACTTTTTACAGAAAAAAAAAAAAGGCTTCGACGCCTCCTCCAAAACACCACCTTTATTATATCGCAATTTGGATCAAATTTGTCCAAAATGACCAAAATGACCCAAAATTGGTACCCAAGCACTTAGAGATTAAGGTCTGCACCCCCACCCCCAAGCTTGGGATTTGGAGGGTATTCAAATTGGCCTCTATCAATTTTCTGGCCTCCTGACCTACACTTACCCCTCAGCCCTGGCAATCGAGTTGTTGAGATACTCTAAATTCTGACACCAACTTGTCTTTGATGGTGCTATTTTCCTGACTTGTGAATAACTTGGTAGATCTTCTCTGATCTAAACATTAAGTAAATCTTTTCTTGTTAAAATTCACTGTGTGGTTGGGCCTCCCTGGTGGCACAGAGGGTTAAGCACAGCACTGGGAAGCTATCCAGAGCCACTGCAGCATGAGTTCGATCCCTGGCCAGGGAGCTTCCCCCATGGCACAGAAGACCTCTCCTGCCTTGCCCGCTGCTCCCCTCAGCAGTGTATCTCAGTCGATCTCCTGTTCTGCTCCCCACTCTGTGTCTGGTGAATCCTCACTGCCCCCCACACCTCTAGCCTGCACCCCAGCTCTTGTATGTGTCAATAAATAAATCTTTTTAAAAAATTCACTGTGTGGTGACTCCCATGAGATGTCTCCCACTAGTGACCAGGGTTTCGTCATGCAGCCATCATGATTAACTTTCCCCGGTTTGCCTGAGACTTGACAACAAAGCCCTGCTTCTCAGCACACCCCTCTTCCTCTAAAACGCAGGCGCACAGTGGTGCTTGACTATCCTGTAAACTTCGTTGTAAATTATGAGCTGATCTGTTTTTCACAGGCTTTAAGCATAATGCTGACTCCAAAATATTTTTGATTAATTTCAGTTACATGCATTTTTGTCACTGCATTTTTAAGCCGTCATTTCCATAACAGTGATTTTCTGTAAGTTCTTGATGAGTTCCAGTACTGTTATAATTAGACAAAATGGTCTGTCAGTTTCTGGCAACCTAGCCATGCAGAGAAAAACAAAAGTCCAAAGCCAAAACGTTAATGTCCTTTTAAAAACAGGGGGGAGCTAGGAGAATCCTTGTCAACTAGGTCTCCATCTCACTGTGACGACCACGATACCTGAATTGGATCAAAGCTTAAGGCCATGTAATCCAACACAACCAGTTAACATCTGTTCCACCAACCACCTTGACTGGTGGTAATGGCAGGGTATTGAATCTGCCCCTTTTTTCTTTGTCAAATATATTTCATTAAAATGACTTTGAATTCTCATGGAGGAAGCAAATATCATTCTGTAATCTGTAAGGAATTATGGAGTTTATCACTGTTAATATAAAACACAGGGCCAAAATCAACACTTTTAATCAAAAACTGACATTAGGTCAGGGCTTGAACTTGGCTCTTGAGAAACACAGTAATGAAGACCAAGCGCTCATGTCCAGGCAGAGGGCAGCATGTGTAAAGACCTACAAGTGAGAGAAGATGAAGCCTCTCCAAGGAGTTGAGACTTTGCTGTGTTCCAGACAGGATTTGAAAAGAGGGTAGAATTAGTAGACTAAGGATGAAGAAGCAGAGAGGTGGATTCAAATCCCAGGGCATCTGGCAAACAAGATCATGGAGTTTTGACTTCTTTCTAAGAGTGATGGTAGGACACCAGAGCGTTTCCAAAGGGAGGTGGATGTCAGATTTTCGCTTTCTGACAAGCCATCGGAATAATGAAGGGAGAGCAGGGCTGCTGCTGGGCCAGCGTGGAGCCAGAGCCACGGCGGTGGCGTGATGGACAGTGGGCAGTGGAGGTGGAACGAGGGAGACTGGAGAGAACTTTAGGAAGTGGACAGCATGTCACTTGACCACGGCTTGGGTATGGGTTCGGTGAGAGAATGACTGAAATTGGCATTCAAGAATCTGGCTTCAGAGATCAAAGACCCAGTTGCCTTTCCCTGGCATGGAAACCCTGGGAGAAGGCCAGGTGGGCTGGGGGAGACGAGTTCAGCTACTTTATACTTTGGTGCCTAAACTGACCAACACTTCCAAGGAACGCCAGTTTACAGTGCCATCTTGATAATCCAAACATCTAGCTCCATGTAAGAAACCCAGCCCGACAATCAAATACATCATTTCAAAACAAATGTCCCCACTTGTACTAAAGAAAGCAGAAGGTAAGTGGAACAGAGGTCCCAATAAATAATAAGCCTGAGCATCCAGTGAGAGGACGCCCGGTGCTCTGGGCTGCCTTCTTGCGGGAAGCTTTCTCATAGGGGGGCACATTGCCGCGTCGGCCAAGACAGCATGCGCAGCTCTCCAAACGCGTCTCGCCAGAAGTCCAGGTCCAGTGGGCTGCCCGTGCACAAATCCCTGAGACCCCACGGAAGTCAGAGGAAAACAGCAGAAGGGGGGCTGCAATTTTGACTCCCAGGACCCCCGGGGCCTATCAGGACGACGACGACGAGCTCAGTGAGCCTGCGAACGAACTCGACACCCCATGTGGGGGATACCCTTGCGTTCTGCCTCACAGACTAGGCCCAGAACAGTGAAAGCCTCAGGTTGTAGCAATACACAACCTTTTACAAAACTGAAACTTGGGGAGCAGATATTTGTTGAGGCCCCACCCTTGACCTTCACCTCTGCCTGCTGAAGGCTGCCTACTGAGAACACCAGTAAATCTCTGCCTTGGGGCTTTTTTCTGGCTGAAGGAGCAAGACTTTCTAGAGCTGGGCAAGCTGGAAATACCAGAAAGTTAATGCCCCTGGAAACAGTCTTTCCCAATGACAAATGAGGTGTTGGTGGGCAAATGCACCCATCGGTGAGCATAATCCTGGCATTATGGCACACTGTCTCCCCCAGTCTTCTGGCAAGATGGACCTAGTTATGGGTAGTGGGCAAGCATTTTGGAGGTACACACAGGAAACGAGTGGAGGAGTGTGAAGTGACATGGGGAAGGGAAGTTAGCAGCAATGCAGATTCTAACTGGGCAATTGGGGTCTGACACTGCTGGGGAACCCCAGGGAGACAGTGAAGAACATGCCTCAGTTATCCCTACAAAGCAGAGGCACAAACCCTGAGGAAGGGGGCCTGCAGGGGTCCCCAGGGACTGAGCTAAGTCCCAAGGACAAGTGGGAGCGAGTGGGGTTTGGAGAGCTCGTGGGTGGCAAACGGGAGCGGTAGGTGGGCGGAGAATGGGTCTGAAGGAGGCTCGCTAGGGGCCGGGCTGTTGGACTGACCCAGAAGAGAAATGGTGCGGATTTGATGCCAGGGAGAGGAACTGGAGCGGGAGGGAGGAGATGGAATCAAGAGGACGTGGAAGTAACGTGAGGGGCAAGAACCCTGAAAGAAGGTGATTCCTAGAAGTCTCTTGAGATGGCAGATGGCGGCACCGCTCATTCTGCCAGAGACAGAGCGACAGACTGTGGAGGCCCCAGAGTGAGTGTCACGATGTCACTTGTTTGACAGGTTGGCTTTGAGAACTCTGGGCCATTCAAGTAGAGACAGGCAGCGGATGTTACGGTAGGGGACTCAGAGGCAATCTGTGCAGGAGATAAAGACTTGACAGCATCGGAACACAGGAAACAAAATGAGCTCCAAAGAGTTGTTCAGACATCCCCTAAGTGGCGGGTCCTGTGTCGTCTCTAGAGATATGCAGTGGTGAGTGTCGGGGAAGCAGGCCCTTCCCTCTTGGAATTCTCAGTACAGACTAGACACCCGGGAAGAGTATGGCCGCTGAGAGCAGAACGCTGAATAACTCCAACGTCTGCGGGGCCCCCAGAACAGGGAAAACATTTGAAAGAAACCAAGAAAAAAATGGCTAGCGGAATAGGAAACATCAAAGTAAGATAAAGATGGAAAGAACCTCGAATGACCAGTCATCTTGCGGGTCACAGCGGTGCTGTGTGTGTCCAGGCTAGGAGGCTGGGCAAAAAAGTCAGGGTCAAAAAAAAAAAAAAAAAAAAAACTAGGGATATTTATTTATATCCCAAATGTGGACATCATAGATACTCCAAACCACTAACTATCTTGCTCTCACATTAAATGCATGTTACTTTTTTTCATGTCTAATCTTGGGTTTTTCATAAATACTTCGAGTCTGTTCCTTAGAGCGCTCTCCTTGCTCCCCACCCATATCTTCTAGGCTAACGCATGTGGCATGGCCCAGCCCAGCACCGACGGCGTGTGAACAGGCCCCCGCCTACTCGGGGGCTCGCGTCACGGGAGAGCTTGGGGAGCTGAACAACACTAGCCACCACGACCGAACGACGCGCTGTGGCGGTGGCCCGAGCAGAGCTGCGCACGCCGCCTCTGAGAACAGGGCGCCACCGGGACCAGTTTTACGGAAAGGGCAGCAATGCGTGACTCATTTCCTTGCTTCGCCAACAGTGAGAAACTGGCTGCTCAAATCACTGAAATCACAGACTTCAAATTCCACGTGTGAGTTAGGAGGCTGGGTTGTGCATCAAGAAATTCCCAATGTTGGGCCTCCCTGGTGGCACAGCAGTTAGGCACTGCACTGTGGAGCTGTGGGCAGTGGCAACGCAAGTTCAATGCCCGGCTGGGGGAGATTCCCACATGGCGCGGCAGACCTCTCCTGCCTCGCCCGCTGCTCCCCTCAGCAGTGTGTTTCCATCGATCTGCCTGTTCTGCTCCCCACTCTGTCTCTGGTGAACCCTCTCACCGCCCCACGCCTCTGGCCTGTACCCCAGCTTGTATACATAAATAAATAAATCTTTAAAAAAAAAAAAGAAATTCCCAATGTTGCCCCAAATCGACGCAGCGTGTATTTATTGTATAACTGGGCTTAAACCAGGTTTATGTGGGGCTTCCCCCCAAATTCTCCATCCCACCAAAGAGCAGCCTGTGTGACAATCTTAGGATTAGGTTCTCAAAAAAAAGACTCTGAGTCCAGAAGTTAGTTGCCTACGGAAGGTCTATCCGAGCATCCTGCAGGGAGACGGGCCTCAACAGAACACCAAAGCGGCTGCTACACTTGGCACCCGATGGTCTGCTTGGAAACCGAGACTAGCTGGTGATTGCATACAGGGGCAGGAGGAAAGCGCGAGAATACTCTCCATTTAGCCCCTAAGATTGGGCCTGTGGGTAAGGCCCTTAGATTTCCAATAGACACTCCACATTCAAGCTTCAGGCCCAAACCACCAAGGCTGAGGCAGCGCTGGGGAGCTGTCCACTCTTACTCCCTCCCGCACGGAAAGCAGCAGCACGCTTGGGGAGCACAGGGTCCGGCCCATGTTTGTACTGCTCTGGGTAATGGGTAGACAAGTGAATGGAAAGACTCCACAGAAGACAGCATGGGCCTTATGACAGCTGAAGGCAACCCCATTCCACGGAGAAAAGAACAGACTTAGAAAGGAAATGGGGAGGGAGGACAGAGCTGTGAGAGAGAGGAGAGCCTGAGTAGGCTGTGTGGGGAGAGGAAGAAGAGAGCAGGGGAGAGAAACAAAAATGACGCACAGGTAGTTACCATGCTACATGTAAGGAGTAAGATCTGGAAATTTTGATCACTGAAAATTTTCTGTGTCATGCAACTAAACTGGACCTTAATTCTTTTGAGTGTAATAAATTCTCTGACTGCAGCAAAGATTCAAGTTGCTTCACAGCTTTGGGAGGGTGTTGGATTTGTGCTCATTTGAATGTGACATCCAGTCAGAACTGGACAGGAAGTGGCTTAGCTTCCTCCAAGAAATACAGTCGAAGTGAGAGAGCTAATGAAGATTTTCATGGAGGTATAACGTGTCTAGATGCCCTTGGGGTGCTTCTCAGAAGAGTGTCTTTCCATTAAACTTGCTGCCATGTTATCAGCTTCTGAGACCCCCCAGAAGGGGCTGCAGCTTGCCCTCATTTGCAGTGTGTGTGCTCTATGAGCCCTTAGAGGTCTGGGGTTGGTCATGCAGATCCAAGGTTCTCAGAGCCCATGGAGAGCACAGAACCCACGATAAAACACAAGAGAATGCACGGAGTGTCCTGACGGGGTCCTCTTGTTGTCGTTTTAGAGTCAGTGGATTTGAGAGTGGAGCGGAGTCCTTGGGAAAGGTTTCCCCAGAGCTCCCTGCGGCGGCACATGACAAGTTTCTCCATGAGACAGAGACTCAGTTATACTTAAAGAACAGGTTTACTAGGGCAAGGAAGTAAAGGGCACTTGCACAGACACAAGCAGGCAGAAAGAGCTCAAATCCATCGACTCTAAAACGACAACACTATCATCAGCTAAAGTGGCCAGGACCGCCCTGTCTAATCCAGGGAACACTGGGATGGGGGGGGGGGGCGCAGTGGGAACAGCTTATCAGCGTAGAAGATGCCATTTCTCCAACTGCTTTTACATCTCTCGGAGGTTCACTTTTACTTTGGGAAATCTAACATTCCACCTGCACCCAACAATAAGCTTAGCCACTGTTTAATTTACGTGCCACTTTCCCTTTGAGATGAAACCTGTCTACCAGGAGGAGTTAATAGCTCAATTATGTCAGGAATACAGAGCAAAATATAAATGGTGGCCAAAATGGAGTGATTAAAAATGGAACACAAGGGACTGTGGTGATGGTGCACAGGTGAATTGGTGGTGGGAATTTTACAGGGCCTGCACCTGAGAGGAGAAAGCAGATATCATACAAAAATGAACAATGATGTAAAATATATGTTAATGAATTAATTAATAAAAATGCCACCTTGTGAAATCACCTCATGCAATGCTTAATTCTCTCCAATCTATTTCCCATAAAAGGATGCTCAAATATTGCCTCAATGAGTACTAATTCAAATGGGACTTTGTTCTTACAGTTGCTAACTCATGAAATACATTCCTAATTCTCATAAATTTTATGGATTACATTTAAAATATTGGAAACATCTTCATAATAACCTTTAAACTTAACTATCACATACGGAAAGACTGTGTAACAATCTGTTGAAATGTGTTTACAATAGACTACGCCTCTTGCCCCCTTGCATTTTGACAATGTGCAATTCTCACCTCTTTCAGCATTCAATGATGCCTTGTAAGAAACCTTCTGTCTCTGAAACACTGGGTGGGAAATGAGCATATAGGAAAGGAAGATAGCAGGTGGTGATTCCAGCCCCACAGCCGATTCTACCTCTTTGTTTAACTAAAAGCAAGCTAAGAAGATACTCCCAGATAGGTCAGGTAATGTCTGAGATGCCCAGAGAAGATTTTAAGAAAGTAACAGAATCAGAATTCCAGGCAAATTAACTGACAATTGGAGGTTATGTTCAGGGTTTAAAAATCTCTGTCTTCCTTTGTAAATACATGTTTTAAAAATAGCTGCAAAGGAATGTAATCTAGTTCTTATTGCCGGCTGCTTGGTCACTGTTAAATGAGACCATGTAGACAAGGCGAGCCTGTCACGACGACCTTATAGTCAGTCCACTTGTTGTGTAGTTCAGCTGCAGCCAAAAAGCCGGGCCAACAAATAACTCATAATCTTCTGGCCTCCTTCAGCAAAGTTTTGAGTGACCCAGTGCAAAGCTCACCAGCACAACTACCACTACAGGCTACAATGAAAACTAAGGGAAAATGATCACATTTTGGTTTCTCTTAGGATATTTACTTCAAAAACAATGACTTAGGAATGAAATCAGCAATCTGTATGAAATAATATCTTCTGGATAAAACAGACGATTATTTAAAGATGTTTTGTCCTTCTTAGTGGAAAAAAAAACAGAGATAAGCCTGGTTTTCATGAACCTCCCATTTACTACCATTTACTACCACGCTGCCGACAGCTCCACAGCGCAGCGCTCAACCACTGCGGCACCAGGGAGGCCCCTCTCAATCTCAATTTTACAAAGTAAAAGTAAATCTCAATTTTACAAAGCGACTGAAATAACACTCTTCCTCTACGTGCACATCAATGCAAATAGCAGAACAATACCAGCGACAAGAAAATGATGGTTCTCGTACCTTTTTGTGTTCAAAATAGAAAAGAGGCTAATTTTTTTTCTTTTCCACGAAACTGAAGTGTGGGATGTGTTAAATACAAAAACATGGAGAGGCTGCGCACTGACAAGCTAGTCCGCTTTCACCGTCGAAACTGCCACAGCCATCATCACTATCGTCCCTGCCTCCACATCACAAACTGCCCCAGCAGTACGAGGTCCTGGGGGAAGGTCGGGCCTCGGCCCGGACAACTCCATCTGTGACACGTCACGACGTTCTGTCCTTTCAGTTGTGTGGTCTTTGCTCGCTAGAACACAGCTGCACATGGACGCAGCAGCATAAATGGCCGATTCCATTACAGTTCCGGAAGACATTTCCGGGCCATAACAGTGCTCACGGCATCAGTGGAAAGAACAGAAAGTGCTGCAGTGAAACAGACCTGCGTAGCAAACCTGGTTTCACGGTTTATGGCCCCAACTTCTCCCAAACCTTAGTTTTGGCATTTACAACTGGTTCTCTTAACTGTAGTTCCACCAAAAGAAGACCCCGTGGAAGGATGGGAATGCAAGTAGCTTACACAGGAAGAGATCCCGAGCGACCCAAGAAGGGGTGCATCAGTGTGTGGCTGGACTTTTGTGCACGGAGAAGGCACAAAAGTCAATGAAAGGTGCCTCAGTGAGTAGGTTCCAGCTATGGAGAGGGGTACTCAATCCTGTTAAGGCCCTGAGAAACCAAAACACTCACCTCAGAATCACCCACAATCGAGGGGGAGACTTCAGCGTTTTTCGTCTTACCTTCCCCCACTAACGATGTAACTGCTGGTCAATGATGTAGTACTTTAGTAACTATGACATCACTTACCATCAAGGAAATGCAAACCAAAACCACAATGAAATACCACGTCACACCTGTCAGAATGGCCCATATCAAAAAGACTGGAAACAACTGTTAGCGAAGGTGTAAAGAAAAAAAAGAATTCCCCTACATTGTTGGTGGGAATGTAAATTGGCCCATTCCCCCATGGAAAACTGAACAGAGGGGCCTCCCCGGTGGCGCAGTGGTTGAGCGCTGCGCTGTGGAGCTGTCGGCAGCGAGTTCGACGCCGAGCCAGGGAGATTCCCACATGGTGTGGCAGACCTCTCCTGCCTCGCCCGCTGCTCCCCTCAGCAGTGTATTTCTGATCTGCCTGTTCTGCTCCCCACTCTGTCTCTGGTGAACCCTCTCGCCGCCCCACACCTCTGGCTTGTACCCCAGCTTGTATGTATAAATAAATAAATCTTTAAAAAATAAAAAAAAATTAAAAAAAACTGAACAGAGGTTTCTTGAAAATTTAAAAATAGATCTACCATATGATCCAGCAATTCCACTTCTAGGTATATAGCCAAAGAATATAAAAATACTACTGCAGAAAAACATATGCACTCCTATGTTTACTGCAGCACTGTTTACAATAGCCAAGATATGGAAACAGCCTAAATGCCCATCGACAGATGAGTGGATGAAGAAGGTGTGACATATATAAACAATGGAATACTACTCAGCTGTGAAAAAGGATGAAATCTTGCCATTTGCAACAATGTAGATGCAGTTTGAGGGGATGATGCTAAGCGAAATAAATTAGACAGAGAAAGAAAAAATTTCACATGATTTCACGCACGTGTAATGTATAAAAAAAAACGGAGCATCGAAACAAACAAAACCAAACTGAAACAAACCCTTGGATTTTGACTGTGGATCTAAGATTACCAGGGATATGAGGTGAGAGCACAGGATAGACAGGACCCAAAGCACTGTGGTGGAGGGATTTTGGCACTTTTGGTGGTGGGCATGGTGTGGCAATATACATCTGAAGAGGTGTGACCCTACACCACTGAAACATACAGTGTTTAAATGAATGCTGCCTCAAAAAGAAAAAAATGAAGTCTGCAGGCCAGCCACTTCCAGCCCCACCTGTAGGTCCCAAGAGAGCGCGGTGCGTGGAGAAAAACAGCAGAAGAGAAGGTAAGGTTCTACTTCATTGTTCGCAGGATCTGTGTCTAGGAACCCCGATGACGCCAGGTGCACCTGGCAGGGAACAGGAAGAGGTTTGGTCTCTGGGCCATCAGGTGCCACACCCCGGGCTCCAGCACCAGGCGGCACACACATCCGTCCGGGGTAGGCAACTCTGCTGCAGGACCCTCCTCCCTGTATGTCAAGTTCAACAAACAGGCCTTTCTCCATGGCTCCGCAGTCAACTCTACCTCAAGGACCTTGTGGGCAGACACACAGGGAGGCTCATGGCGCCTGCCGTCAATGTCTGACTCATCTCCACCCTCAGGGCTCACAAGGGGGCAGTTTTTAGGGCAGTCCCAACACAAAATGACTGCTAAGGCCTTCCCGAGTCAAGGGAACCAAGGATAAGACACAATTTCTGAGTGACGAGGTAGTGTCTGCACCCTCAACAGGGCAACATCCCCAGCCAGGGAGTGAAAAATGGATTCTTGAGAAAGGAAGAGAAAACATATGCTTTTATGTATAGAATAAAGAGATGCATATACTCCCTGAACAAACAGTCTGCGCAGGGCAGACACCTTCAGGAGCTGGCAAGAAGGGGAAAGGAAAGAATGCCTCAAAAACGGTCCTGAGGAGAATGACTTGAGAGACTCTGGTGGCTGCAGTAGACGCTGCGGTGCTACTCCGGCCCCTCTCCCGGTGGACCCCGCTCTGTGCGTAGCTGCGAGCAGCTGTCAGCCGCCTCCTTCTTGGAGAATCGCCCTTCCCAAGGGGGCTCTGCTCCCACCTTCTCCTTTCTTGTTTCTTTCCCCTGCTACTGTCCAAGGCTCTGAATATCAAGCACTTTTTCTCTCTGCGCCCTTCTCAGACCTTCCCCCAATCCACTGTTTTGCAAACCGGACCTTCTCTTTCCCTTTCCCTGACTCATTTCCAAGCACCACATCCTCTGAGTGCCCTCCATTGGGGCCCAGGCCTTTTCCCTACTACTCCTAGAAGGATCAGGCCTCGTTCTCTCTTCCCAGCACCCTGCACGGTTCCGGCAGGAGCAGGTGTTCGCTGTTGGGTCACGCAGCACCAGTCATCTGCCGAACATCTCTGCGAGCTCCGGGGCAGGCTGCGTCCTCCAGTCTGCGAGGAGCACAGCAACTTCAAGGTATTCCAAGTTGGACTAGCCACTGAGAAGACCCAGTCCTCCTTAGTTTTGCACTCCCACATGCACCAACAGCCAGGAAAATAGGACAGTTAAAAC
This sequence comes from Scalopus aquaticus, assembly GCA_004024925.1. Taxonomy (NCBI): domain Eukaryota; kingdom Metazoa; phylum Chordata; class Mammalia; order Eulipotyphla; family Talpidae; genus Scalopus; species Scalopus aquaticus. The sequence goes on from PVIJ01003503.1 coordinate 118,197, forward strand.
ATCCGCTCAAGCTGTAAGCCAACTGCCATGAATTAGAACATTTTTAAATAAGCCGAATGTTATCAGACAATAAATCAATACTGAAATGGCTGTACTTACATTCAAGTGCTAAACATAAATACAATATAAACATGCTGATTTCCTCTTGCCGAGAACCTATAGTTGATAGAGTTGTTTTATCCACACTGTCTCTCCTGAGGCTCCAGCAGGCTAGATACTATTTGTCCCATTTTTAAAAGGATGGAAGTGTTGTAACAAGTTCAAGTGGCTCCCTCAAGGTTACAGAGACGGGTACAGAGAGGAGAATTCAAGCTTGAGCCCTCTGTACCTAGCCCATCTCTCAACCAGGGACAATTTTGCCCCCTAGGGGACATCTGGTAATACCTGGGATCACTTTCAGGTGTCACAACTGTGGGAGAGGGGCGACTGGCACCTAGTGGGAGAGGCTGGGGGTTTGCCAAACACCCTACTATGTAGAGGACAGCTCTCTAACCATGAATTACTTGGCCCAGAATGGAGACAGTGCTGAGGCTGTGAACCCAGGTCAGAGAGCTGTGATTTCCAACACAAGAGTCACGAGCTACATGCACTTATTAAGTACATGAAATGCATCTGATCTGTAATAACTCTGGATTTTGAAGACAGCAGGAAAAAAGTATGTAAATTATCTCAATATTAGTATACTGTTTGCATACATTAGTATACTGTTCACATGATAATATTTTGGATCTACTGAATTAAACATATAATTAAAATTTATTTCAGTTGTTTGTTTTTACTTTTTTAAATGTGGCTACAAGAAAATTTTAAATTCCCTACGTGGCTTGTATGTGTGGCATACGTTCTCTCTCTTTGGACACTGGTGCTAAGAGATTGCTGTTTGAGAAAACGTCTAGTTGAAACACATGCTGTGTCCTCTAGGCAAAGTACTGTGAGAATAAGCATGTCAAAGTAGCCTTCCAATTTGTGTAGGTAAATTAATGGCCCTTCGGCCCCTGAGATGTCCTCATATGGGGAACCACGGAATATGTTCCTTTATGTGGCAAAAGGTACGTTGCAAATGTGATTCAATGAAGGACCTAGACATGGGGAGAAGGGCCTAGATTATCTGAGCAGGCGCGATACAATCACAAGTGTCCTACAAGGCAAAGAGGTAAGCAGGAGAGTCAGAGAGGATGTGACCACAGAAGCAGTGTCTAAGAAAAACTGGAAGATACTAGGCTTTGAACATGGAGAACAGGGCCGGTCAAGGAATGCAGGCAGTTTCTAGAAGTTGGAATAGGCACCGGAATGGATTCTCCCCTCAAGCTTCTAGAAGAAACACAGCCCAGCCAACACCTAGTTTTAGCTCATTGGTACCCATTTCGGACATTGGACCTCCAGCAATGTAAGATGTTAAATTTGTGTTGTCTTAAGCCACTAAGTCTGTTTAATTATTCTATCAGTCACAGGAAGCTAGCCCAGCATTATGCACAGACACAAATGGATTGTGTGGAACATCAACTTTCCTTCCTAACTGAAGGTTCTACCAAAACATATGACCCCATTTCACTAAGTAGAAATCTCTGTGATTACAGTCAAGCACACTCACTGACATGCTCTCTTCCGGGGCCTGTACCCTCTCTGCATTTATAATACGATGCAGTCACTGAAACTACCTTACCCGGTGAATTATTGTGTGCCGTGCTAGGCCCATACATGGTGAACTGATTTGCACAACACACATGACACCACAAGCAGAAATCTCTAAAGAAAAAAGAAGAGGCAGCTAAGAAATTAAATGTTGATTGTTCCATATAACACACTTTTTTTCAAGTACAGTGTTCGTGGGGCAGGAGGCGGAAGCTCATCATCCAACCCCTACCACGGCGATTCCGGCACAAAAGCAAATTGCTGTGAGTAAACGACAGTGATGTATACAAAGAAGAAATTTTACCTGAACACCTAAGTGGAAGTGCAAGCAGAGTCACTGTAAGCCCTACATTTCTACTGATATAATATTAAAACTCATGCGATTACCAGGCAAATGAAGATTTTTTAAAATACACAGCACCCTTCTTTACAATCCTCTGATTGCATAGCTAGAGGGTTAATCCTTTGGATAATAACGCTTTTCAAGGAAGGTGGGCTTTAGCAAAAAAAAAAAAATTAAATAGGAGGGATTAATAATACACTAATCTCCTTAGTAACTGAAGCTAATTTATGAGAACTATAAACTTTAATCTATTTCCAACTTTAAAAGCAGAGAACATAAGTCAACCAGAAAAGTATTTATGGCTAGCTACCAAAATTAAAATTGATTCTCTTTTGGGCAGAAGTAGCAAGAGCTCTGAATTAGGGGGAAGACATAAGATCTAGTCCCTGTTCCGGAACCAAGATACTATGCAGCTTTAAGCAAGCCCCTTGGGCTCTCAAATCTTGGTTTTACTCCTCCACAGTATTAAAACGTAGAACCTGTTGTGAGCCTCTAAGGCTCGTTACAGTTCAAACACAACCTATACTTAAACACTAATGTAGGTTTGTTTAATTTATTTCATTTTTGTTAACATAGAAGCATAACGTATGAAGATACTTAAATCTTAGGTTGTGTGCATGATAATGTGTGTGTGGTGACTCAATGAAAAAGTGCATGATTTGTCCTATAATTTATTCTGTGCTTAGAAATTTGATGTCTTTTCTTGGTTTATATTTACAATGTTGACATGGATTATTGCCCTCTAATAAAAATAATTTTCATTATGTTTGGCCAGAAATCTGTGTGCTACAAAGAGTAGGGTCCAAACAACAGATCAGCATATCAGCTTCAAGAGCTTTGCCTCCTCCCCTCCTCCTGGTAGCCCCCTCCCCCCCTCCTATCCCTGTCCAATGTCATTAATCAAAACCAAGGCTTAACTATAAATAGGCGCTGGAATTGACTTAACTAACTCTAACATGGAGGGAAAGGGCTGGGGTAGGTTCCAAGTTGGCTACATTTCGCTTCATTCCTGAAGATTTTCCAGCAAGGTCTAAACCTCTCCCCTCTTCTCCCTCATAGTCTTTACTGTCCTTCTACATTATAAGTCTGGGCAGCACTTTCCCTCACTCCTTATTTTGTAGGCCAATCTCCCCATTGTCGTAATTTGTCACATGCCATGCTTGTGTTTTGTCCAGAAGAGAGAACATATAAAGTCATAGCGAGATGTCCGTGTAAGTCACTGAACATGTCTACAGGTCCTAGTTAGTCTAATCAATATTCCAAATGCACAATTTGGATAAAAATAAAACAGGATTGTAGAGGTGTTGTTATAAACAGAAAAAAAAAAACAGAGGAAGCAAAATCATAATCAAGTTGGGGCAGGAAGGTAATAAAAAAGCATCAAAGGGAATCAAACTATCAAGAAGAGCAGAGAAAAAAAACTCCAACTTTTTTTGTAAGATAGTCTTCTATGACCTCTGGGTAAGAAAGGATTTTAAGTTCATGTTGCTCCCAACATACAGGTGTGATAAGTGAAATATAAAAGGGAAATATGAAAAGACACCAGCAAAATACACACCAAAATATACATCCTCAGGAACCAGTAGTGGTGAGCGTGACCTCATAGCCTATTGGGTGCTGGACCCTTAATCGGGCAGAGGGCAGAAATTTGTTTCCAGTGGGGGAAAGTCCTCCGCTTAATAGGAGGGACTGAACCCTCGGCTTAACGCTGTCCTCTGCTTGTTAAAAGAAGCTAAAACCAACTATTGTCACCAGGGTTTATAGGTTATACCACTGTTAATAAGGGGGGAGGACATGATTTTGTCCCCCAGGGGACATTTATCAAATCTGGAGACATTTTTGGTTGTCATAAGTGGAGATAGTGCTACTGGTATCTAGTAAACAGAGGCCAATTAATACTGTTAATCGTATTACAATGTGCGAGACAATCCTTAATAGCAAAGAATTATCTGGTCCAAAATGCCAACAGTTTACCACTTAAGGAATCCTAAATTAGAGGAAGCTGAAGACCGATGGAAGCAGGAGGCCATCAACACAGTCTCTCTAGTCCAGAATGTAAACCAAGTTGCTACAGGTTTGAGACTGGTTTTGCATTATTTCTAACACCATTGTGTTTCAGCAGCTCCAAACCATCCTGCAAGATGTGGTTCTGTCCTGGAGGCCCACATGGAAAACAACTGAACGTCAGATACAAAGAGAAGACCATTAAAAAAGAAAGAGAATGAAAGTACAATAACAAATGAGCAAGGGAGAACTACCAAAAAAAAAAAAAAAAGCACAACAAATCCACTCAAATTACAAAACACATGGGGAAGTATAACACAAAAAGACAGTCAATATTATCCATATTCAGAATGAGCTCACGCTGGTGAAATTAATTTTATAAAATTGATTAACAAAACTTAAAAAGAAGTATGTTTAAGATGTTCAGGAAGATAAAAGATAGGGCCTCCCTGGCAGCGCAAGGGGTTAAGTCTCAGCACTGTGAAGCTATCCACAGCAACTGCAGCACAAGTTTGATCCGGGCCAGGGAGCTGACCCACAGGGCACAGCAGACCTCTCCTGTTTCCCCGCTGCTCCCCTCAGCAGTGTATTTCAGTAAATCCACAGTAAATCTGCTTCCCACTCTTGTCTCTGGTAAATCCTCTCAACCCCCACACCTCTGGCCTACACTCCAGCTCTTGTATGCATAAATAATCTTTTTTAAAAAAGATAAAAGATAAAATCACATCTACAAAAAAAAACAGACGTAATTATGACACAAAATTGGAGAGAAAGGAGGAAGGTATATCTGAATATAGAAAGAAAGAAATTTTTAAAATTGAAAAATTATAGCTGTTAAAATTAAAAATTAAAAGGCTGGGATAATCTTTAGACCTCAAATAGCTGAAAAGTAAATTAGTGAACTTGGTTTTGTCACCAAATATTTTTTCCCAGAAACCAACAAGATGAGAAAAGGAAATTTAAAATTATGAAAGAGTATTTAGGAATCAGAAGGGAAGGTTTGAGAGAATCCAACCTTAGAGGCTTATAAACAATTTAGAACTTTTTATTAGAGATTCTGAAAAAGTCAGCAACTGAAGTGAAGAACTTGAAGATTAAACTACACACACACACACACACACACACACACACACACACACACACGTTTTCTAAAATCAAAGAAAAAAATGAGACTCCTCAGTTGAAAGTATTCCATAAGTATTCAGCATAAATACAAATAGGTCCCACACCTAGACATATTTTACTAAAACTGAAAAATATCCATCTTAAAAGCCAGTACAGACAAATGACAGCTCCAACTAGAAATTAGTGACTATTACATTCAGCAGATTTCTGATGAACAATAAAATAGGTAGAACTTGAAGTAATAACATTTAAGTGATGAAGGGAAATAACTTTTAATGTAGAATTTTATTCCTAGAGAAACTATCATGCAACAATGAGGGCAAAATAATTATATATATAAAAAACTGAATGTTTGACACCCACAGGCACTCACTAAAAGAGTTATTAGAGGATTTATTTCAGCAAAAAATATGAATTCAGAGGAAAGGCATGGGCGACTGAAACAAGCACTCATGTGTCTCATCAATGAAAAATAAGGGACAACGCTGTGGTCGTGAAGTCGCGGCACTCTCCAAAACGTCAAATGCCCTTGCATTCAGTACTCTCAATATTTTACTTCATACTCCCTACTTTTATTTTCACTAATGGGTAAAATTCTATTTTCAAGAAAGAGACAAAGAAGTTTGTCCAGAGCAAGCATTTAGAAATTTCAAGGGAAACTTAAAATGACAAGAACAAATCAATTATAGACAGAAACAATAAACACTGTGCCAAACAAACAAAAAGACTTCAATGAAACAGTTATTAAACATGGTGGGGAGGGTAAAATTGAAATGGGAAGTGCTGAATCCTAGACCCTACTCAGTCACAAAACTGAGATCATTTATTTCATCTACTTAATCTACAAAATAAGAGTCTGAGGAAAATCAACATCTTTGATCCTTGATCAATGGTGCTATTAGCCTAAAAGACATAAAGTACATTTTTTGCTCTATTATTTAGCAAAAATTACTTAGCAGTCACAGGTATAATATCTTGTCCTTAAAATATATATGTATTAAAGTTCTAAATGTTCCCCCCAAAATATTCCACATATTCTCCATGATTCTATGCCAACTTTTTCCAAAGTAGATATTCAATAAAAATAATGGAAACAAAACAGAGCATTTATCAACAGCTTAGACAAAATCTTAGTATTTATAAGGCAGAGAATCATGTTATCTATTACCTTTAACATTTATTGATAAAATTGCAAAGGAGTCATTGAACCCTGAACTACAAAATTTCTAATAACTCCTTAAGTTTTGTACTAATTATTGTGTGCTGAATGCCTCAACAGCAACTGACCTGTCACATTTTCTCCGACATTTTCACTAGCAAATAAATGAGAATTCCAGGAAAATACAGAACATAAGAGAAATGTGGAATTTGATGAATAGAAGACAAGGTATAATAAAAGATACGTAACACCAAAATTAGATTTTTTTAACTAAAAAAATAGACTAGTAAACTATAAAAACAAAATAGTGGTTTACCAGAAGGGAAGGGGAAAGGGTCAGTGTATGGCGATGGATGGAAGCTAGACTTACGGCAGCAAGCATAATGTGGTAGTTACCGATATTCATATATAAGGCTGTACACCAAAACCTATGATGATATCAAACAGTGCTACTTCAATTAAAAAATAATTATTTTACAAATAGAGCTTGCCCCATTGGGAGGGGGATGGAGGGAGAGAGAGAATCTTGAGTTATACCAAGAAAATATATATACCTAATTCAACATTAATAATGTAATTTACCACAGGTACGGTAAAGAAGTTAAGATGTAAAACATGCAATAAATTTTAAAACTGAAGTAAACTGGGTCATTTTAAAGAAAATTGCTCAAGTAGAAACAGAAAACCAAAAAAAAATAACCACTAAAGAAATTTAATGACAATTAGAAGTATGCCCTTGAAAGTGTCAATCAGGGTCAGATGGTTTTAACAGTTTCCAGAAACTACTTTGAAAATGGGGGAGGGATAATAATTCCTCATTAAATGATGATTTTTACTATTACTACAGAAAACATTTCCCCTACTGTATCCACCAAATTCACTCTGAAGGTTACTTTTCCAGTCTACTCACTGTCTTTTGTCTCTACTTTTAGACCCACACTAAAACTTTCATTAAGAATGTAATATGAGGGGCCTCCCTGGTGGCACAAGGGTTAAAGACACAGCGCTATCAAGGAATCACCAGCCACTGCAACATGAGTTCGATCCCCAGCCAAGGAGCTGACTCACATGGCACAGCAGACCTCTCCCGTCTCGCCTGCTATTCCCCTCAGCAGTGTATTTCAGTGGATCCTCCTGTTCTGCTCCCCACTCTGTCTCTGGTGAATCTTCTCACCTCCCCCCCCCGCACCTCTCGCCTGCACCCCAGTTCTTGTATGCATAAATAAATAAGTCCTTAAAAAAAGAATGTAATATGAAAATGTACTGAATGTCACTGTAAATTTGAGGAAAACAAGAAGGGCGAGCAATCTTCTTTGCAATAAATCACTCTGCTATCCTCCAATTGTTTATTAAGTCAAAAGTCTGAAAAGGGTTGGCTTGTGTAATATTTGAGATTTTAGAGGAAAACAAAATGTACTAGGTGGATGTGACTGTCACCGAAAATGTTTGACATGGAGGAAAATATTTATGATTGTGCTGTCATGGCTAAGCTTCTGAAACAGAAATCACAAAATGATTTCACAGACAATTATTTGAAAGCTTCAGAGAAAATTCTATTACTGTTACATTGCAAAAGCAACTATCCTCCAACATCATCTTCTGATTCAAAGATAAAAGACAATCCGCGAAAAGGGAAGCGCATTATTATCTGCTACTGAGGAGTTAAAGATTTCTTAGTGAAAGTCCCTTTTTATTTCTTCCCATGATCCCTTTCACAAGGATGGTCACCTCACCTGGAACACCTGCCATCACTTGCAAATGCTTCATTCACCTGCAAATGCTTGCTGGCTACAAACTTCTGCCATTTAGCATACGTCCATAATTTCTCTAAACTTGCTCTTTGATTATAGTTTTTAACTCATTCATTCATTTATTTGACAAATATTTACTATTTTGCCAATCACTGCACTTGGATCTAGGGGGATAATATTGAACAAGACCAACATGATCCCTAATAAAGCAACTATAAATCTGGATATGCACACGCAAACACACGCATACACATGTGTGTCTGTGTTCATCCTCATCAGGACGTTGACTTCTGAATAAAAATTTGCTTTAAGTCACTCCTAATTCCCAAAGGCAACAATCTATTATTAAAGTGCATATTCCCACAAATTGGAAGGCAAAGTCATTCCCTCTGTGCCCAGGAATAAGCTGCTCCCCAAGGCACCAAGTGGCAGCAGGATGGCCAAGCTGAGGTTCCCCTTCACACACCCTTAAGAGTTCCCTGCCAAATCTGACCTCATGTTTCAACCACAAACACACAGCTAATAATAGCTTCTGCTCTTAACTTACAAAATATAATTCTTAAAGGAACTTTTTGAGAACTAGCCAGATGTCTGAAAGGAAAATTTAAAGAGCCTGAGCAGTAACTTACTACCAAAACAAAACTTCTCCCAGTACCAGAGGGCACGTCCAAATTTCACCCAGAAAAGGCCTGCGACTAGGATCCGAGGCCACCCCAACAAGTGTTTGTGTCCGTCCACCCTGGATGTCAAGTCTACTGATTCCCTGCTGCCAGCTTCTGTTCTCTCAAAGCCACAGCTAAGAGATAGAAATCCTTTGTGATTGGATCAAGGAAAATATATGACCAAATATTTTATATATGTACATGCACACACGTGTGCGCACACCCATACACACAGTTGTCAATAAGATTTGGTATGCGCTTGGTAGCTCCGAAGGACATAGGTAAAGCGTTACATTCAGTTTCAAAAAAAACTGATGCTGTGTGCATTTTTCATCCTTTAATTAAAAAATCAAATTATAATACCTTCAATCCACCAGTTGACTACTTATTAAAGCAAAATATCCAAGAAGTTCAATTCTGACTCCCCAAAGGGCAGATTGTAAGCCATGCAGATATCAAGCTCCGTATGTGATGGAGAGGGCTGCTCCCCAGAAATCGGTGGGCAAAATGAATCCATCCTCTGTGTGACTCTGGCAGTTGAGAAAGGACTGCCATCACAGGAGGGTAGGAACCATACCTCTCTGTCAACAGCCTTATGCCCCCTAGCTAGTGTAAGTTAGCACAAAGCATGGGCTAGGTGCTCAATAAATTGATGTTTGAATTAATGGTGAATTAGAGGGAGGGAGGATGGGAGAAAGGATGGAGGATGGATGGATGGATGGGAAGATGGATAAATGCACAGATATCCATTTGAATGGGTGAAGGAAGAACTGTGGGTGGTGAACAGTCAGTGATTTACAGAAAGATTTCTGACCCACTTAATAACAATCTTCCTTAGGCTGGCAATAAGAAAAAATACTCTGAGCAAGATTCATTTTTCTCTGCAATATTTGAACAGTTATTTACTATTTTTTATTAATTAATCAATTTGTTCTCACATTGTTGCAGTTCCCATAGTTCTCCCACCACCACAGCAAAATTTTAAAGTTAAATGAATTATGGTGCGTGTCCTGGAGTGGCTGTTGACTACAATGTGTTATACAATGTGAGGCAAATAACATCAACTTTGGGGCCTATTTCCTTATAACTGAAATTGAAAAGTTAATTTTACTTATACGGGTGTTAAAAGGATGGAAAGAAATTACGATGAAAGAACCCACCGGACTGCCTGGAGTTGTGTTTTTAAAATGCTGGGGAAATAAATGAAGAGAGTTAATGATCGCCTCTGCACTAAAGGACAAGCCACTCACATGCAGAAACAGAGAGAACAGCTCATACCAAGACGAGAGATCTCATGCTAGGTCTATGTTGTAGTATTGCCCTTCAGGGAGATTCTCAGTATGAACTTGGTTTTCACCATCGAACCATCTTCCATGTTGTGTGTGTGTCAGTGTTACTTTAAATGATCACAAAGTGCGGCTAAGGGAGGCACAAAAGTGTAGAGCAGGGGTCAGCAAACATTTTCTGGAAAGGCTCAAACAGTCACTATTTTAGGTTCTGAGAGTCATCCAGCCTATGTCCAACCACCCCAGTCTAGTGCTGTGGTGGGGAAGACACACGGCACAGAAGGAAACGGGCGTGTGTTCTAATTAAACTTATAGACACAAAAATTTGAAGTTCAAGTGATGTGCGTGTGCAAAATATTCTTTCGATTTCTTTTGGTCATTTAAAAAGGTAAAAACAATTCTTAGCTCATGGGCCATTAACACATGTGTGAATCTGACCCAGGGTCGTAGTTTACTGACTCCTGGTCCAGAGCAAGCAATTACTTTAATGCCTGACTGGAGCCGCTTCACGCATCAGGAGTATTTGCTCGAAATATTATGTTGATGTTCGCCTGATGATTCACTGTTAAAGGGTAAAAACATCGAATATTTAATAGCTTACCTAGAGATGAAGCAATTTGATCAAGCTACTCTATCAGTGAAGTTTGGGAATACTTAAAACATTAAGACGTTTGCTGCTGGACACAGGTTAGGTAGTTATCTGCGTTCTCTAGCAAAGACAACAGGTCAAAAAGTAAAAATAAGAGAAAATTTTCTTCTGCTTTCTGCTTAATCAATTGTTAAAGTGTGCTTTAGGTTGATGACAATTGGAAAGTTATATTTCATTTCCTAATATAATCAATAATACATAATGATTTCCTACCCTGCTGTTAAGAAGTCTTTGGGGATTACTCTTTCCGTGACTTATTAAAACCTGCCTTGGGGGGTAGGCAATTGAAATGCCCCAGTCACAGCTTAAATATTACCATTCGCAAAGCTCCAATTTGATTTGACCATTAACCCTCTAAGTTAGAGACTTGGAATTATTTGTCGTCTTCTTTATTTTACCTTACAAAATTGCGTTTTTAATTGGCCTAAATCTAACTCCCACAGATCCTGCATAAATGATCACAGCATAAAGAACTTAGTATAATTTCTACTTCTGTTTGGTACATTAAAACTCAGCAGGATTTGCTGCTCAACTGTCAAATTAAAAACTCTCCAGTTTTCACAAGTACACGGAAGCACTATATAACTGGAGACACTCAGTGCTCTCCATATATTGTTATTATGGACTGAAAGTTTGTGTTCCCCTAGAATTCATGTTGAAACCCTAACTTCAATGTGATGGAATTTAGAGGTGTGCTTTTGGAAGGTAATTAGACTTAGATGAGGTCATAAGGATGGAACCCCCATGTTGAGATCGTGTCCATAGGAAGAACAAAGACACAGTGAGAAGGTGCCATCTGCAAGATGGGTCCTCACCAGGAACCAAATCTGCCTTGATTTTGCCCATCCCAATCTTGTGAACTGTGAGAAGTATCTGTTGTTTAGGGCATCAGTCTATGGTATTTTGCTAGAACTGCCCAATTAAAAGACAATTGCATGGCTGGGTGTGGTTGAAAACATGCTTTCTCTGCCTGTGCCGCCCACAGGAACTTTTCCTTTGCCAATTTCAGTAAAATGAGAATCGAAGTTAAACCTAACTTGCAGTTGTCATGAGGATATAAGAAGTTGTTTTTGTAAAGTACATTCAGAACACTTGATAAAAATTACAAATACCATCAGATTTATATATTTACTTATAAATCTAGTGGCCTAAGCCATATAGTTAACTAATGATTTTTATTTAAATGTTTAATAAGCTTTAACCAACTAGTAGTAGTGAGAATATGAGAGCCATAAACATTCAAATAACAAGTTGGTTAATTTTCTTAACTGTTCAGTGTTGGCAAGTAAAATACTCAGAGCCATGTTAAATATCTAATCTTTCTAGAAAGTAATTTGTCAATATTATTCATACATTTTTTTGTCATCTATACCTCTTTTAGCAATGAATCTTAGTGGAATAATAAGATGAGTAGGGAAAGACAGATGAGAAATTAAATATCCAACAATATAAGAATAAGCAAAATACGGCATATTCTTATTATGTCATTCTTTGCAGCCATAAAAATTACATTTTCAATGATGTAGATTTTTATGAAAGAATGTCTTATAAAAACATTTCTAAAAACATAAATGAGACATTCTCTAATAACATACTTATTCAACGCTATATAACAAATTACCTCAAAACTGAGCGACTTCAATAACAATTTGTTATCTCACAGGTTTGGGGGTGGGGCTCAAGAATCCAGCCAGAGCTGAGCTGGGTGCCCTGCCCGGGGCTGCGTGTGACCGCACTGTCCGCTGAGCCTGGGTCCTGGCTGGCGGCCTGATTGGAAGAACATGCTTCCAAGCTTGCCCCTGCGGTCACCAGCAGGACTCAGTCAGTGGGGGCTGTGGGACTGGGCTTCAGTTCCCGCCGGCTGCTGTCCAGGGGCCGCCTCGAGCCTTACCTTGGGAGCCTCTTACTTCAAGAGGGAATCTGCTAGGAAGTCAAAATTCACAAACTTTTGTGCCCTAATCCTGAAGGGATTTCCCCCTCAAAGGTGCCAAATTCTGTTGATTAGAAGCAAGTGACTCACTCGGAGGGAATTACACAAGGCTGTGACGAGCAGAAGGCGGCTCCCTGGGGGCCACCTCAGGGACAGAGGCAGCTGCACGCACGTGCTGATCAGTGTAGACATACAGAGAACTACTGCAAGGAAATATGCAAAAATATACAAAGTAATTACCTCTAAGGTAAAGAATTATGGGTGATTTTTTAGCTCTGTCTTTCTACTTTTCTATATTCCATGACTTATTTTCACAATGAACATATATTACTTTTATAAATAGAAAAACTGGTTTTATCTTCTAATAAATACTAGGTAAATTTTTAATTGAAATTGACACGCCCCCAAAACATGGCGGCAAACAGACGCTAGGATTAGGCTCTCCCACAAAATATAGATTTATGGACAGAAAAATCCCTAATTTTGAGAGCCAATCTCAGGATAACTGAATGCCCTACACAATACAATCATCCCTGTGGGTGTTTTAGACTTAAAGATAAACCGAAAAGTCAGAGTAAAAAGAAGAGAAAAGACACCGACCCCCACACGGAGGAACAAAAGAAAGGAGAGGAGGACACACCAACTTTATGGAGCACCACTAAATACAAGGTTAGAAACCGCGGTGGGGTCGGAGGGCTCTGGCCAACTAACGGGAGCGCGACCCCCACTCCCCCAGCCCCTCTCTTCCCTGCGTGGCAGCTCTGAAGTGCAGGAAAGCTCCAGGGTCACTGCTTTCCATCCCCCACCTAGGGCTAGGTAACAACTTAGTAGGGAAGACAAACTGCCAGCACCCCTTGGGGTCCTAATCCCTCACTGGTTGCTAGGTGATATATTGGCCTGAGAAACTGGTCTAGCTGGAAAAACTGCAGAGACCACCTCAAACAATCTCCTCCCTACTCTGTAACCTGACACCAAGAGCTGATGTTAGAGAACTCTACTTTTCTCTAATCTGACTGGAGGTAACCTGACCCAGGATACAGGCTCCTGCTGGAACTGTCTCCAACCACACCCTCCTCCACAAAGTGTCTGCATCTTGGCACACAAAAGGGCTACAGAAAGGAAAATAGAGCTCCCCCCACCCCCTGCCATGGCCCCACACCCAACTTCTAGGAGGTTTCACAGTGGCCCCCCCGGAACCTAGGTGGGCACCAACAGCTGCCCACAACCTCCACCCCTGCACCCCCTTGTGGAGAAGTGGGGCCCAAGCAGCAGAAAAGAAACTTAGGATCAGGAACTCTCCACCCCTCCCCACCAGACATAACCACAGGGGCAGGGATAACCCCCAGGCAAACACTGAGGGGAAGAAGAAAAATAAAAAAGGGGGCAGAGAGAGAAAGAATTGAAAGACTACTAGCAACTACAAAACGACAGCAGGAACAGTAGGACAACAGCAACATCTGGCACTGGAAAGGGGGGTTGAACCCTAGCAGGGGGCCTACCCGGAAACTCCAAAACCTAAAAGCAAAAGGACTACAAAACTCTCCCCAAGCTTACATCTACCCAATACCTTTTTTATTTTCTTCTACTTTAATTTCTTTTTTTTATTATTACTATGTTTATATATATATATATATATATATATATATATATATATATATATATATATATATATATATATATATATATTTTAAACTACAAACCACCACCCCTTTTTCTACCCTAATTCCACCCGGAACTGGAGACACACCACAAAACACAGAAATTCAACAGAGAAAAAAGAAAATCCGGGAGATACCCAGCCACAGCCAAGGCAACTCAGACACTAGGAAACAACAAACACTTCTCAGCAAGTAGAACCAAGAACCATGCCTGCCGGCACCAACAGCACAGGAATGCAATGATCAGAGCAAAACAGAAGGCCAACAACAGGAAGAAAAAAATTACAAATGACCCTCAAAACAATACACCACAGAAAGAAAATCCCTCTTCAGAACCCAATAATATGAACATAGAAGATTACATCTGCCTAACAGATAAAGAATTCAGAATTGCCATAATAAAAAAATAATAGAATTAAATGAAAAGAACAAAAAACTGAGGAATATAAATGAAGAACTGAAAAAGGAGAATGAATCCATAAAGAAGAAAATGAAGGAAATGGAGTATTTACAAACATTAGTAGAGATCCATAAAAGTAGATTAAAACACATGGAGGAAAGAATAAGCACTCTGCAAGATAAAGATACCGAAAGAACCAAGACAGAAAAGGAAAAAGAAAAACAAAGGAAGAAGAATGAGGAAAGCTTCAGGAACTATCTGACACCATGAGAAAAGGAAACATCAGAATCATAGGAATCCCAGAAGGAGAGGAGAGAGACAAAGGAACAGAGAAACTTCTCAAGGAGATAATTGAAAAGAACTTCCCAAACATGAAAAAGGAAACAAAAATCGACAACAGGAAGCCAGAAGATCTCCAAATTATTACAATGAAAGGAAAAAAACAGCAAGACATATGATAGTAAAACTATCGAGAATTCAAGACAAGGAAAATATATTGAAAATGAAGAGGACAAAGAAACAAATAACCTACAAAGGAAAGCCAATCAGGCTGACATCAGATTTCTCTGAAGAAACATTAAAGGCAAGAAGAGAATGGAGAGACATATGTAACATACTACATGCCAACAAATGTCAACGAAAAATACTCTACCCTGCAAAGCTCTCCTTCCTCTATGAAGAAAGAATATGGACCTTCTCTGACAAACAGAAACTACAGAAATTCATCACTATCAAACCCCCACTCCAAAACTTACGACAAGAAACCATGAAGACAAAACCAACAGAAGAAAGACCAGGAAATATGGAATTAGGTAAGGACTAGAATCACAAAAAGGTAAAAAAATAAAAATTAAAAAGACAAATATGGATGACAGTATATCAATATTAACTCTGAATGTAAATGGACTAAACACACCAATTAAAAGACACACCATAGCAGATGGATCAAAAAAACAGAACCCAACCTTCTGCTGTCTACAAGAAACACATTTAATTGTGAAAGATAAACAGAGATTAATAGTTAAAGGATGGAAAACAATCCTACAAGCAAATGGACCAAGAAAGAAGGCAGGAACAGCTATACTTATATCAGATAAAATAGACTTCAAACTTAAAAAGGTAAAAAAAGACAAAGCTGGTCACTACATCATGATAAAGGGGACAATAAAACAGGAGGATATAACAATCA
>PVIJ01003504.1:0-14219 GCA_004024925.1 Scalopus aquaticus
TGATGTCATCGGCCTCCTTTCCTGCCTTCTTTCATCATCCCGTCTCCTGTTTACCTGCAATCTGGGACAACTGTATCTCCAATGTCCCTCTTCCCTGCAGAAAGCACACTGATTTCTCCCTAAGGGTTCACTTCTCCTGGGGTCACTCCTCCTGGGTCCTCTCCCCATTCTGTTACTGTTTCCCTGAAATCGTGTCCTGTGCTCCCTCTGTACGAAAATAGTTGCAGGCTTAGGCCTCCTTTCCTCTCTGTTATAAATCCTGAATGCCAAGTCTACCAATTGGGACGGACTCATCTCTGTGACGCCGTCCACCTTTGCTAATTTCATCCTTGTATCTGCTGCACTATGTGTAGTGAACGCCATAGCGATCAGACGGGCATTTTCTGGGGCATCCGGATTTATATCCGTATGGGTGCTATATGTTTGGATGATTCTTTCGAGGAACTCTGATGGGTCCTGATTAGACCGCTGTTCCAGCTGCAATATTTTATTGAAATTTTTCTGTTTTGGGATTCCCTGTTGTAGACCTACCAATAAACACTTCTTATAATGTTCTAGCATTTCCATTCCTCCATTATTTGGGTCCCACTTGGGATCTACTGCTGGGACAGCCACTTCTGGTTCTGGGGACTCAGATGGTACAGAGCTCCTCCAATTTAGAAGGTCTGCTGGACTAAAGGGGTGATGTGACCAAAAACACCCAGTAGGCTGCCCGTGTTCATTCAATCCACCCATTGGCATTTGCCGC
Source organism: Scalopus aquaticus (assembly GCA_004024925.1). Taxonomy (NCBI): domain Eukaryota; kingdom Metazoa; phylum Chordata; class Mammalia; order Eulipotyphla; family Talpidae; genus Scalopus; species Scalopus aquaticus. The sequence continues at coordinate 749 of PVIJ01003504.1, forward strand.
AGCGGGAACTGTCCTGCTTTAGGGTGACTCTTTCTCCCAAAGTGGGTACCCTGTTTAGTATGGGAAGGAGACACCATTTTAGTTACTTCCCCAGAGGGCAGTGGGGGCTGTGGAGCCTCAGGGGTCTCCACAGGAGTGGCATTGTCATGCGGAGGATTCTGAACAGATGGGCTTAAAGTATGTAACAGATTATAATCCTCCTCTTCTAACGCTGCCCCCATGCTATTGTCCTCAGAGGGAGGGGAAGGTTTATCTCTTCTCTGTGCCATCAGGTGAGCCTCCGCCATATCCAATTTATGGAGGGCATCTTGTAACTGGTCCCTCATACTTTTAAAAGCTGACTCAGAAGCCATAAGATTTTGTTAATTGTAAACTGTATCTGGTCCTGCATGCTTCTAAAGGCCGAATCAAAAGCAGTAAGATTTTTGTTTATCTGGTCCTGCATACTATTAAAGGCTAACTCAAAACGATTTCCATCCTTCATATTCTTAATTGCTAAATTAAGAGCCTGGATTTGCTCTTGTATATTCTCATTAGGTAAAGCAGAGCGTCCACCTCTCACAAAAATACAACAAATGACACTCAAACATATTACCAAAAAGAGACCCAAAAGCACCAATTGTGGCTTGTAAACTACCCATGGATCCGTACATCAGCAAAATCATCTGCCATAGTCCGGGTCTCACTAAATTGTTTATACTTATGAAGCTAGAGGTAATATTCAAAGGAAAGAGGGAATCTAAACTTAAGGTCGGAAAAAATCTGAACGGCCTTATGCTAGAGAGAAAATTTCTGAAACTCATGGTCGAGACCATGTTTGGGTCAAAAAATAAATAAAATACCCACAGGAGATAGCTGTACGCTGGAAAAAAAACTTATCGAGGCTCAAAACCAAGATTATGCCACGTGTCCTGCAAACTCAATGCACTTAGGGTGACCGGCGCAAATTACCTTGGGCTGGCCAACGTGTAACGTGGTCAACCACGTTGGACGCCAAACTGTTACAGGGCAACCCCGATATACAATGGGGTGCCTGACTGTGGGTTCTCATCCGTGTGCTTAAAAAGGACTTATAATAAGAACAATTGCTGGCACTCACAAAAAAGTTAATAAAAGGGTTTATTTACAAAAGGAAGGGAAATAAAAAAAATGAATAACTCGGGGACAAAAGAGAAAGTGAGGGAGAGAGATAAATCTCCAAATACTTGGTAGGATCTTTGGATCCTACCAGATCCGAAGAGCTGGAAACCCCAATGGCACGCTGTAGCCCGGCGAGAAGCAAGAGACCCCCAAGGTCAAAAGCCCTCGTTACATAGCCAACATGTCTGCTTAACTCCACCCCTCAGTTTCTGGTAATCCTCTCTTCTGGATGATGATGATATTCTGGGATTTGTAGCCCTAGGGGTCTTGGATCATCTGGCTTGAGGTGGGGGTCCATAAGCCTTCCTGTGGAGTTTGTTGCAGACGTCCTTTTTTCCCCCCAACATTCCCTTGGCCTCGAATGCTTTTCCCTTAGAACTCTATCCTGTCTAGCTCCTCGTCTTTGGCTCGGCTAAAATCTCACAATTTCAGTGAAGCCTTTCCTGTTAACTCTATGCAGAGTAAGCCCTGTGAACATGAATAATTTATAAATTAGTGATTTGTTTTTTAAATATTTATTTATGCATGCAAGCTGGGGTACAGGCCAGAGGCATGGGGTGGTGAGAGGGATCACCAATGACAGAGTGGGGAGCAGAACAGGCAGATAGACGAAAATACACTGCTGAGGGGAGTGGCGCGCCAGGCAGGAGAGGTTTACCACACCATGTGGGACTCTCCCGGGCCAGGGATCAAACTCGAGTTGCTGCTGCCCCACTTAACTGCTGTGCCACCAGGGAGGCCCAAATCAGTGATTTTTAAAAACAAAAATCTGTATAGAAAATGATCTATGGGCCTCCCTGGTGGCGCAGCGGTTGGGCGCTGCGCTGTGGAGCTGTCGGCAGCGGCGACGCGAGTTCGACGCCTGGCCGGGGAGAATCCCACATGGTGCGGCAGACCTCTCCTGCCTCGCCCGCTGCTCCCCTCAGCAGTGTATTTCTGATCTGCCTGTTCTGCTCCCCACTCTGTCTCTGGTGAACCCTCTCGCCGCCCCACAGCTCTGGCTTGTACCCCAGCTTGTATGTATAAATAAAAAAAAAAAAAAAAAAAAGAAAATGATCTGGAAAGAGGTGTTCTTCAGAAGAATATGTTAGTGATTTTTATGTTTTTGTTTGGGAAAAGTCTGACTCTTTTAAAATAGGTATCATTGGGCCTCCCAGGTGGCGCAGCAGTTAAGCGCTGCGCTGTGGAGCTGTCAGCAGCGGTGACGCGAGTTCGACACCTGGCCGGGGAGAATCCCACATGGCGCGGCAGACCTCTCCTGCCTCGCCCGCTGCTCCCCTCAGCAGTGTACTTCTGATCTGCCTGTTCTGCTACCCGCTCTGTCTCTGGTGAACCCTCTCGCCGCCCCACACCTCTGGCCTGTACCCCAGCTTGTATGTATAAATAAAAAATTTAAAAAAAAAGTCAACTTTAAAAAAAAAATTATTTAAAAAAAATAGGTATCATTAGCTTTGAGTTGTTAAAAAAGAAAACTTCCCTGACAAGTAGGCAAATTAAAGAACCTTTTTCTTAGGACTTTAGTTCCAAGTGATTCTGTGGGCCTTGTTTCTTAATCACCTTTATTCTCAAAGGGAGAGTTTATATAGTATCATTGGGTGGAGGGCAGTTGAACATAAAACTGAAGATGCATCCTCTTCTCTTCCCTCCCTTCTTGTAGTATAGAAGCATATATGCGCTGAAGAGAATATCTTTGCTGGGAAGATGTTGTGATTATATGACTTTTGTGATTGCTTTTTTTGTGTCTTTTTGCTTTAAAAAATTGGGGTGATTTAATGCAGAGGTGGGAGATACTGCTAAGAATTTTCTCCCAATGAATCCATACTTTAGTAACAAAACTGTTGTTTTATAAGAAGATTTTAATCAACTTGCTCTCCTTGGAAGTGTATGAAACTGGAGTGATTATAAGATTCATGGGCAAGAAAACAAGCATTGACATTCAGTGTTTCATGAATGGTATAGTTTTCATTTACTTGTAAGAATATTTTAATCAAAATTCTTGAGGAAGTTGTTTGCAAAACAATTTACAATGGCAGTTAAGGAAAATTTGAAATCTTCACTGAGATTTGTGACTTTTTATCAAGTGGTAGGAATGAAGAGCATTTTTTCATACTTATCTCTGAAATGTGTTGATAGTGACTATTAAGGACTAGGAAGTTAAAAAGAGGAAATCCCACTTTTGCTTCCACATAGTTATTTTGTGCCCTTAGGACAGTTGCTATTTAAATTAGTAATTACAGTGATTCTCAGATTTTAAGCCTTATTTCTGTGAACTCTAGTGTGCTAAGGAATTTAATTTTGCTTTATGTAGATTTCATTTTTCTAAAGTGGAACAACAGGTGAAGAAGGGTAGTTTAGTTATATGCACAGATGAGCTGTCAGTGCAGGACAACAAGTTGCTGGTCTATGGTATGTTTTTTTTTTTTTAAGATTTATTTATTTTTGCATACAAGCAGGGGTGCAGGCCAGAGGTGCGATGAGAGGGTTCACCAGAGATAGAGTGGGGAGCAGAATAGGCAGATCGACCGAAATACACTCCTGAGGGGAGCAGCGCTGCGAGGCAGGAGAGGTCTGCTGTGCCATGTGGGAATCTCCCTGGGCGGGCGTTGAACTTGGGCCACTGCAGCCGCCAACAGTTCCGCAGCGCTGCACTTAACCTGTTGCACCACCAGGGAGGCCCTTGCCTATGGTATGTTAACATTTGACATCTTAAAATATGTTCGAATATATGTTATTTATAAAGTTTTTAAACTCATTAGAAAAATGAAGCCCCTCTGTCTGTTACCTGTCTAGTTTTTGAAACCATTATCTGGTGGTATCTTCAATGAAATAAAGATTTTTGATCTAAAAATGACGCAGGTGGGGCCTCCACTGTGGCACAGGGGTTAAAGTCTCAGTGCTGTCAAGCTATCACCAGCCACTGGGAGCTAACCCACATATGGCACCTGTCTTGCCCCTTGCTCCCCTCAGCAGTATATTTCAGTAGATCCCCCTGGCCTGCCCCCCACTCTGTCTCTGGTGAATCCTCTCCAAACCTCTGGCCCACACCCCAGGTCTTGTATGCATAAAGAAAAATAAATCTTAAAAAAGAATTGACTTAGGTGCTGACTTAATTTTGCTAATGGTTCAGTTAGAACAAGGGTTGGCAATTTTTGGAATGTTATGTTTAGAAGGCTCAAAATACATTTCAGTGCTTAATTGATCTCTGTATTACCGAAATTATTTTGTACATAATGCCATTATCTTTAAAAACATAGTCTATATTTTAAAAAGTATTTTCATACTTAAAAAGATGCCATTGTTTTTTCTTACTGAACCATTTGAATAAGCTTCACACTGCCCTTGTCAGATTAGATTTGTCCCTGCACTTAAGTCAGTCCCTACTTCTAGACAGTTTCTGTGATAAACAGTCTGTTTTTGTGTGTGTGCGTGCACGTGTGTATTGTGGTAGTGGTGGTGGAATTGTCTTTTGAAATGCTAGTTAGTTAGCCATTGTTTAACTGGCTTTTCTTTTACTTCAAGATTTCTGAATGTAGTAGGTATGAGATAGTATCATGTGTCCTACTATAGTGATATTTTCCCTCTATTTTGTAGACATAGAGAAACATTTTTACTTCAGTAAAATTACAAAAGACAATATCAAAATAGTGGAACAGGGGTTAAAGTTTCAGCGCTATCAAGCTATCACTAGCCACTGGCATGATTTTCATCCCCAGTCAGGGAGCTGACCCATATGGCATAGCAGAACTCTCCTGTCTTGCCTGCTACTCCCCTCAGCAGTGTATTTCAGTGGATCCACCTGTTCTGTTTCCCACTCTGTCTCTGGTGAATCCTCTTACCCCCTGCACCTCTGGCCTACGCCCTAGTTCTTGTATGCATAAATAAATAAAATAAATCTTAAAAAAAACCAGTTAAGGTACTAAACTAGATAAAGTATCACTAATCACAGGAAAGGTTAGTAGAGTAAGGACTGCTCACTAGATTACTGTATGTACATTGGTTATTGATCCAATTCTGTGCTTAATTTTGGCTCCTGTTTCTTGTACTCCTTAGTTTACCTTTTACTGCATACGTATATCATACAGAATCTTTTGTTCACAGGACAGCTGATATTAAAATCTAGCCAATATGCGTTCTTTTGTTCTGTTAAAAAAAAAAACACACCTTTTTTCCCAACAATTTTTTTGTTAGGAAAACTTTAAACGGACAAAAAATTAAAAGAACATAGATCATCTGTATACTCATACCTAGACTTATATACACATAAATATATAACATTAAGATCTATAAAAGCTAAATTAAAACTGGTTAAATTTTTTATTTGAAATTATGGCAAAAATGATATCATGGATGATTTGAAATTTTGAGAAACAGATGAGAAGTTGACCCTACATTTACTATTTTCTATAGTAAGTTTTTTTTTTTTTTTTTAGTTTTAGATGTTTTCCAGGAGATTCCCTTGGTTTTCCTCTTATTACCACTCTGAATTCTTCTTATTCATGTTAGCTTTGGTGTTCCTTGGCATTCTTTCTAAGATCTTCTTTAGCGTTTACTTTGTACATTACATGATATTAAGCATTCCCATACGTTAAATGATCATTTGTTGACTTTTACGAAATTTATGTCTCATTCATTCAACAGATATTTATTGAGTACAACTCTGTACCTACTACTGTACCTATTGGTGATGCAGTGGTTAATAACGCAGAAAAGATTATTCCCTAATGGGGCTGACAGCCTGTTAGGAACTTTAAGACCAGATCCTAATATGACTGAAACAGAATTTATCTTTCTGGCCTTTTTTTTCCTCCTCTGTTTCCTGTCTTTGTGAGGGAAATCACTGTCCACCTGGCTGGAATAGTCACCATCCTTAACTAGATCTTTCATCCTCATTGCTACATTCTTTTGTTTCCAACTCTTAAATATTTCTGAAATCTCTTTAGTTCTTCCCAAAGTCATTTCTACTGCTCTTATACAGGCCACCAGTGTCTCTTACCTGAATCCAACTTCCATAGATTGTAACTTTTTGCCATTCACACTGTATGCTAGCATCTGGCTCATAGGAAGTACCCAGTGAATATTTTTGAATAAGTGAATGCTAATTCATCCTGTCCCATACCTCATTTTTCTGTTTACATTATTGCCAACCTACAGACTGCCATTCACAGATCTGCATAGATCTCCCCAAAATGGAAATCTGACCAGATCAGTTCCATACGTAAAAGCCTTTAGTGACTCAGTCAAATGTGTGAAATGATTTAAGTTCCTCACATAGAAGGCCTGGTAATCTGACTACTCTTTATCTCACCAGATTTGCCTTTTCTTTTTTGAGCTATGCATACTGAACACTTTGTGTTGTTTCAGAAAAACTGATCTCTCCAGATCTTCTTAAAAGCTCGCTCTATTTGGCACTGTCTTTCTCTTCTTGCACTTCTCTTGTGTGGCTAGCATTATTCATCTTTCAGGTTTCAGTTCTGACAAGCCTTTTATGGATACCCAAGTATGAATTATACTCATTTTATATCTTCCCCTAGAACAGTGTCCTTCTTCTCTCATAGCATTTCCAGTGTTGTATCAAATTAATCTTTTACTTTAACTCCTGCACTAAACTACTAGGGTGCAGTAGGTATTGAATAAATATTTTTTGGTTGGATGGATGATGAATTTGCTAAAGGTCAAATTGCTAAGTCTAACTATTTAAAGTTCTCTTTTGTGCATTCAAATTATTGTCCTTACTGTTGGTGCCAAATTATGCCAAAACTTCTAAAAAGTTCTTTAGTAAGTCATTTTGGCTTGTACATATTCAGAAAGGCCATGACTTCTGAGTATTGTTATTTTATACACTTTACCCATCCATAGTATATATTCTATGTCCTGTACATAGTACATATTCTAGAAATGTTTGTTTTAAAAATTGAAATATTAAGATCTGGAACTAAGAACTGGAGCTACTGTCAGAAGTGTTGTAGATATTAGTTATGCATTTGCAAAGATTGGGCTAGGTAATCTTGAAAGTTCTGTTAACATCATAATTCTCTGATTATCTTAACCTTAATAATGACTTTCTATTGTATGTTTTTTCATTTTAGCCACAAATGTTTCTGAGTTACTGGTGGAGAATCAAGTTTGTCTGTCTGAATCAATTTTTCACACAAATGAAAGTTAAATGCCAAGTTGTAATTCTCATTTTTTGCTTAGAATCTTATAGTAGATGTTTTTTTTTTTTTTGAAGATTTATTTTTTATTTATACATGCAAGTTGGGGTACAGGCCAGAGGCGTGGGGCGGCGAGAGGGTTCACCAAAGACAGAGCGGGGAGCAGAACAGGCAGATCAGAAATACACTCTTGAGGGGAGCAGCGGGCGAGGCAGGAGAGGTCTGCCGCGCCATGTGGGATTCTTCCCGGACGGGCGTCGAACTCGCGTCACCGCTGCCAACAGCTCCACAGCGCAGCGCTTAACCGCTGCGCCACCGGGGAGGCCCGGTAGATGTTTCTGATTAAGATATAGCAGTGGTATCCTTCAGTAAAAATAAAATGATTGGGAAACAAAATTTTCTCTTGAAGAAAATATTTGCTCTGAAAAGCAATAAACATTTCTTTGGTTAAAAGCCTGTGCCATGCTATTATGTTATAAATCAAATTTCTAATTTTAGTGATCCAGATCCTCAATTTGAATTTTCTTTCAGCTACCTGTTGTCCTAACTTCAGTTTTTGTTACTGCTACAGATTCAAAACCAAACACCTCCTAAAAATTTAAACAGGGGAGCCTCCCTGGTGGCCTAGGGGTTGTCTCCGTGCTATCACCTAGGGCCTGAGCAAGATCCTGGCTAGGGAGCTGACCCACATATGGCACAGCAGACCTCTCCTGTTCCCCCTGCTACTCCCTTTAGCAATGTATTTCAATAAATCCACCTGTTCTGCTCCCCACTCTGTCTCTGGTGAATCTTCTCACCCCCCACACCTCTGGCCTACACTCCTACACTTCTTCTATGTAGGGCGGCAAAAAAAAGTTAAAACAGGTTGCACAGAAGTGTAGAGTCAAACAGGCTTTTGTAAAACAAGAAGGGTAACTTAAAAAAGACTATTGTTTGTGTATGGTTCTGTTATGAACAAACATTGTTTGATGTGATTTGGGAAACATTTGACAGAAATTAACCACTCATTTGTGGCTCTGTTTAGTTTTAACTCTTAAAATATTTTTTTTGCCAAGATAGGAATCCAGTCATTCAAGTTTAACCTTTTCTAACCTGGTTGAGGTCCAGGAAATGAACAAAGATTTCTGAATAGCTAAAACAAATGTTTCAAACTCTGTGGAGAAAAATTTATGATTTTGACTTACTGAAGAAGCCTTTAAAGGCAAAGTACTTACCCTTATTTAAAGTAAAATATTTTCATAACCCTCAGCGCAGGTCATCAACAACAAATTAAGAAGGTTTCTATTTCAGAGAAATACTTACATATAACAAAAGGCAGGTGTCTCTGAAACAGTATACTGAAAGTTATAAAAAGTAGTGAGTGAAGTGGCCAAGGGCAAGGGCAATAGGATGAGATTGCCTTAGTTCAAATCCTGGCTCAAGTACTTCCTCGGATGTATCATGGACTAGTTTTTTAAAGACATGCCTCAGTTTTTTCACTATAAATAGGGATAATAATAGTGATAACTTCATGGGGTTGTTGTGAGGATTAAGAAAGAAAAATAAGCTTTCAAAGCTTCAGTCATTTGGTTAATATATACTAAATGTTACCTAAATATCTGATATCTACCTATCTAATTATCCATCCCATTTATTCATTTATAAAACAAATGTTAACTGAACACTTCAGGGATGGGAAGGATAAGAATGAATAATCCAGGCTCCTGCCCTTGAGGATCTCATAATCAAGTAGTGAGGGCTAATGTAAATAACTAGGGCAGTCTTATGTAAGCATTCTAGACATGTATGTACCAAGTGCTAAAATCTTACTTCAACCTGAGGGTAGCTTCACAGAGATGGGGTGACATTTAACAGGATTATGTATCACAGAGCCAGAGTAGAGAGTTGAAAGTGTGCAATAGTATTCAGAAACCTATAAGAACATTGACATTTATTTATTTAATATATTTAAGAAATAGATACTTGTTTTCCATATGTTCTTTTTAAAAAAATGTACTATTTCTGCCACTTAGGGGAGTGGCAAGAATTGAGCTTGACTAGGTCATTGGGGCCAGAAAGTTAAAGAAAGGATGAAGTCAAGTATGGATTTTGATCTTGAGAGTGTCACACATCGTAATGCATCATATGGTTTATTATAACCATTCACAGTGATTCAGAATGATTCTTAACAACAGAAGTTTATATTTTTATATGATATGCTATATAAATAAAGAACACTTCTTAGTGACAGTAGTCAGTTGGTAGTATTGTTGACTTTAAATTTTTTCATTCCTCCAATAGACTGTATTTTTGAAGACTAACTTGGCTTTTTCTTCCTGTAAAAATTTCACTTTATGGGGGCCTCCCTGGTGGCGCAGCGTGGCGCAGTGGTTGGGCGCTGCGCTGTGGAGCTGTAGGCAGGGGTGACGCAAGTTCGACACCCGGCTGGGGAGATTCCCACATGGCGTTGGCGGACCTCTCCTGCCTGGCCCGCTGCTCCCCTCAGCAGTGTATTTCCTGGATCTGCCTGTTCTGCTCCCCACTCTTCTCTGGTGGGCCCTCTCGCCGCCCCATGCCTCTGCCCTGTACCACAGCTTGTATGCAAAAATAAATAAATCTTTTTAAAAAATTCACTTTATATAGTTTTTATATAGTTGCCACTTTAAGTTTTTCCTGAAGATTTTTTTTTTTAAAGATTTTTTTTTTAGGGCCTCCCTGGTGGTGCTAGGGGTTTAGTCTCAGCTCTATGAAGCTATCCGTAGCCACTGCAGCATGAATAAGTTCGATCCCAACCGGGGAACTACCCACATAGTGCTGCAGGCCTCTCCTGCCTCTTCCGCTACCCTCCTCAGCAGTGTATTTTAGTAGATCTGCCTTTTCTGCCCCCACTCTGTTTCTGATGAATCCTCTCACCACCCCACACCTCTGACCTACACGCCAGCTCTTGTATGCTTAAATAAATAAATCTTTTAAAAAAGAAAGATTTATATTTATTTATGCATACAGAACTGGGGTGTAGGCCAGAGGTGGGGGGTGGGGTGTAAGAGAAAATTCACCAGGGAGAGGGTGGGGAGCAGAACAGGCGGATCTAGTGAAATATACTGCTGAGGGAAGCAACTGATGAGATAGGAGAGGTCTGCACACTATGTGGGTCTGCTCCCTGACCAGATCCGTATTGAACTCACCTAGGACAGTGTCTGGTGATAGCTTGATAGTGCTGAGACTTTAACCCTTGCACCACCAAGGAGGACCCATTTTTATATGATTTTGCAGTTTGCTTTGTTTACTCATTGTTTTTTGGATCTGTCCATGGTGATACATACATATGATACCTGGTTCATTTGTTTTAACTGCCATATGTTCTATCATATGATTTTACCTTTTTCCATTTTCCTGTTGATCAAAGTTTTGAGTTATTTCCTGTATTACTTTATTATTGCTGTAGTAACATTCAGCACATATGCAAGAACTTTAGGCTTTAGGATGTGTATTCGTAAACTTAACTAGATATAGCCATGTTGCTCGACAAAAGAGGTATAGTGATTTATATTCCCACCAACAGTTTATTAGAGTTTTTCTCTGTATCCTTGCTGACAGTCGATGCTATCAGTTTTTAGTTTCTGTTGCCAACCTGTTGTATATAAAACAACCTCTTGTTTTAATTTGCTCAAATCACTAGAGTGCTTAAGCATATTTTCCTTTAGTGATTGTTCTACTTTTCTGTAAATTTCCTGTTAAATTTCATTTATTCATAATTATCAACAGTCTATATCTGGATAGATCTAAATTATACTTTACAATGGCTTTCTAATATTCCATTATATAATCATCAGACTGCTAAGAACATTGGGTGTAAAGGACTAGAGAAGAAATCTGTAGTTTAAAGGAGACCCAAGAGACATATCCAAAATGCAGCATTTGGACTTTGGATCTTTATAAGCCAATAGGAAAATCTGAATAGTAACTAAATATTCTCTATTATTTCATTAAGAATTGGGAAATGGTAGTATTCTAGCTTAATTATTCCATCAGCTTTTATTAGCTAAATTGTGTTATAATGGAGAACTTAGATTTATTTATACAAGCTGGGGTATAGTACAGAGGCATGGGGCGGCGAGAGGGTTCACCAGAGACAGAGTGGGGAGCAGAACAGGCAGATCAGAAATACACTGCTGAGGGGAGCAGCGGGCGAGGCAGGAGAGGTCTGCCACACCATGTGGGATTCTCCCCAGCCGGGCATCGAACTCGCATCGCGCGCTGCCGACAGCTCCACAGCGCAGCGCTCAACCGCTGCACCACCAGGGAAGCCCAAGTGCTTGATTTTTCAATTCATATTTTTATAATTTCCAACAGTTCTTCCTTGTTCTTATTAACCCCCAACCCCCACCTCTTATTAAAAATAGAGTACTATTCTGGTTTCATGGATGCCATGACTTCTTTGGTTTCTGAGTATATTAATTACAGTTTTCTTAGTTCTCTGCTTTGTTTCCTCAGAGTTCCACTTTTTTCCTGATAGTTTTGGTTTCTCTCTCTCAGGATGGAACTTAAGTGCCTGATAACCTTTAATTATCCCTTCCTGTTTTGAAAGTGAGGCACTAAAAAGGGAGGGCTAGAAGCTTTGTGTGCCTGGATGCAGTTTATTGCCTATCGGAAACCCAGATTTCAGATCCCATGGCCTTTTCTCATCAACATTTGAATTTTCCATGGACAGATTAGAGTGGTAGATAAGCCTATTTATTATGGGAATCTCAGTATTAGAGTTTGGTATATAGATTTAATTTCTCTTTTCATTTGGCACCTGGGGATTTGCTGGTATTTACCAGTCTCAAATCTTGCTCAAAAAAGTTTGAGAAAAAGTCTCAAACTTCTGTGTGGGTGGGCGAATAGGATTAACTGGCTGCTTTGGTTTGATGCTGCCGACCATTAGGGATATTTTAGACTTCCGTCCCTCTGTCCTGTTTACAGCCCCACTTGCACCCTCATGTCAATTCTCTCACTAATTACATAGTTTCCATAGTATGGACCTATCATAGTTTGCTTTTCCACTGTCTGTTGATGGACATTTAAGTTATCTTTCAGTTTTGAACTCTTTTACAAATATTGTTCAACGACTATCCTTGTACATGCCCCTTTATGTATATTTATTTGATTTTTAATGATAGGAAGACTGTATTAGAAAATTTGTCATGTTAACTTAAAATGCCACTAATAATTCTATTCCAAGCTTTTTTCTTTATTAGTATTTTGACTGTGGAAATAGCCAAATATTAAACTAGAGTGAATAACAGGATAGTGAACTCCCCTGTAATTATCACTCAACTTCAAGTAATCGGTATCAAGTCATATTATTTTATTTGTACTTCCCTCATCATCTTCATCATAATTTTTTTTAAGAATTTATTTATGCATACAAACTGGGGTGTAGGCCAGATGTTTCGGGTGGTGAGAGATTCACCAGAGACAGAGTGGGGAGCAGAACAGGCAGATTGACTGAAATACACTGCTGAGGGAAGCAGTGGGCGAGACAGGAGAGGTCTGCTGCGCCATGTGGGCCAGCTCCCTGGCCAGGTATCAAATTTGTGCTGCAATGACTCTGGATGTAACTTCATCGAGCTGTGACTTAATCCGTTGCGCCACCAGAGAGGCCCTCCATCATAATTTTAAAGTACATCAAAGCCTACATATCAGTGTATCTCTAAAAGATGGTAAAAAAACCCCAAAACATTGTTACATTTAAAGGTTATAAATGGTTATGCCTTAATATTTTATGAGTATTCACATTTTCCCTGTTGTCTTGTAAACGTAGTTTTGTAATTGATTGTTTCTTTCAGAATTGAAATAAGGTCCACATACACATATTTATACTTGGTTCTTATGTCTCTTAAATTTCTCTTAATCTGTAACAGTTCTACTTTTTTATCTCCCTGCCAACCATCCCTGTATCCCCTTGTTCCTTTCTCCCTCCTTCTCCCTCTTAACCTCAGAACCCTCACTTCATTTATTAATGTCTACTAGTTTTTGTATTTTATGTTGTCAATGTCTAATACTTGTCTTTATCATTCTGACTTGCTTTACTACACATCATTCCCTCTAACTCCTTCCATTTTGCTCTAAGTGACAACATTTCGTCTTATTACTGAATAGTATTCCATAGTGTGGATATATCTCATCTTTTTTTTTTTTTTTTAAATTTTTATTTA